>PPHD01015530.1:5914-16052 GCA_002909625.1 Bambusicola thoracicus
TGGACAACAGGAAGGAAGAAATTGGATGTTAGCTCTGAAGTGTGACACTGAGAATACCAGTTATTGGAAACTGAAGGAGAACCAAGTCAGTGCAGAGAAACACTGAAAGAAACCAGAAGACACATTCGAAGACTCAAACAGTATTAAAAATGGCACACAGAGGAGAGGGATGTAGATCTCCCACAATATGTGGAAAGGCAAGCCCATGCATCTGTTGACTTCTTACTATTGACTCTCAGGCTGGTCACCAAAGGGAATCAGAAATCCAAAATAGTATAATGTCTGTCAGATGCACCTGCAACTGAAAAGCATCATAAGAAACCTTCCTGAAGATCCCCCAAAACAATACTGTCCAATTCTCACTAGGAAAAATGAAAGAAAAAAAATCCTATTAAAGATTAACTGCTCCAGGGAAGACTAGCAAACAAGTAGATATTAGTATGAACTTCGGGAATACCAAGTCTCTAGAGAAGGAATTAAATGCTTAATAAGAGAATAAACTGACCAGCAACTAACAGATGAGTGGTATAAGGAAACTTCCATAATGTTTGACTGTTGGGATGCACTTACTGAAGAAAGTCGTTTTTCAAAAGCTAAATTTGACTTGAACGCCCAGTGGAATAACTAACTGCAATCACAGCTGGCACAATTGATAACGCCTTTAAACAGAGAAATGATAGATCTCCAAACACTAGTTGAAAAATAAAACATAGGGTGAATGAGAATTCAGAAATGAATTAAAAACTGCAGTAACAGGAAAACATGCAGTAAATAAAAAGAATTAAGAATATGGACAGCAATCAGACAACAGGACAGAGTCTACTCCATACAGGCAACAGAGTAACAAACAACTCTAGTGTGTAAAACTACTCTCAAAAGTTTTCTCAAAGCAGTGGAAGATTTTGAAATACATTTATAGAATGTGAAAATTAAAGTCAAGGAGAAAACTGAGTCTTGATAACACAGAAATCAGAGCTGAACTACAGACACAGGAAGACAGATACCATTCAGGAAAAATAATAAAGATAAAAGATGCAGAATATACAGCAAAGTATAAGTTGTGACAGACCTCAGCACTTATGGCATCCACCAGTACACTCAAAGACATAATTAATCGGAGGCTTAAGCAGAAGTAATAAGCATATACATTACCTCAGTAATGAAAGCATCTTCCAGAACAAAAGAAAAAAAAGAGACAGGAAAAATGTTCTCTTTCTACTTCATCAGACCTAACAGACAGATCCATTCTCAGGAAGTTTGTAAACTCAGGCCATCTAGGTTTCTACCTTTTATGTAGGTAAGTAGAGCCTGGAATGAGTACAATGTCAAATGAAGTAGCCAAATTTAAAATAACGTTGACATTCTTATCTAAATGAAAATTTAGATTAGTATGTTGTAATGCTAATATTGACATACTCTGCAGTACATGCAGAGTAGGACAATACAGACGGTGCCATAGTAGGGTCCTCATTTCAGACAAAGTGTACTTTTAAGTTCTCTCTGCATACACAGACTGTAAAATTTATGAAATTTTGAGTATTTCTAAGACAAAAGTAAGATCTTTCTCTTTTGCTGAAGAACTCTGACCAGCACTGTCACTCCTTTGCAAGCTTGGGAATCTTTAAAGGACTGATGAAGTGGCTATCTTGATGAAGAATTCTCACTTATAAAAGAGATACTAGTCAGTGACATAAACTAGCCTAGTAAATAAAATTTCAACAGCTTGTATATACAGACAGCATACTGAACCCAGATTTAATAAACTATTGCAAAAAGAATGGATTTATTGTAATACTACAATATAATAATACTACATTTTAAAAATAGTCCTATTATGATAAGCATTTCACTTTTGCATCATGGAAGACAGCAAAGCAACTGAAGTTACAGGGTAACAAACACCTGAATTAATGTTTTGCAAATATCACCAATATTATGTTCCAAATGTCATCACTTTTCCTGATTTAGCAAATGATCCCACCAAACTCATACAGTGGCTCTTACCATTTTAATCACATGTTCAAAGTTCTATGAGCAGAAATTGCTGATATTCACATTACTTGTAAATTTTTTTTCAAGTAAACAATGTAAAAAATATAAATCTATTTATCTTATGTTGTATACAGGTTATGTAATTATGTTTCAGCCTCGTTTTCTTAACATGTTTTATTGAGTTTTACAGTATGTAAGACAATGGAGAAGCAGTCCCTAAGAACCTGGTATTGCAGTTTCTTTTCACTACATGCCCAATGTAGTGAATAGGGATTTTTGATGAAATAAGATGCTGGTTAAAAAAGCATAGCATGAAACATTACCGAAGCTAAAATACACTTGCATCTTCATTCTCTGGAACTGAACTCTGTAATTTCATTTTGCAGTATGATCTATGCTAAACTATTCCTGGTATCCCATAACTCCTCGTTTTTGTCCTATAATAATCCTATACTAGAGTTTGAATTATTACAAAATCTGCTCAGTAAGTACTGCTAATAGTTATGAAATGTTTCATTAACTAATATTTATTCTACAAAGTAATCCACTGGAGTCTTTAAATTTCAACACATGGAATCCGTAGAAAGGAAAGAACATCACGTTGATTTTTTTAAACAAGAGATGTTACAACTGACTTAGAATAAATTTTGCTTTTAAATCTTGAAACTGCCAAGAAGACACAACTAAGCAAAATAGGCACACAGGTAATAAATATTTATTCAAGCTATATTTTAGCTGCAAAGACAGAATGTCAATTTTGCAGTGACTTTTAGATCTATGTCATCAGTTAGAACGACACCAAGAGTATCCTTGCTGATCTCACTTCAAGAGAGATCACTCCAGCCCTGGATCCAGGGCTATTTAGACAGTTATTTAGTCTTTAGTTCTCATGATAAAACAAGTGACAAGATTCACTCATAAAGTAGTTTTGTACTACAAAAGACAAAAAAGCAATTTCAGCACTCCTCTCAAGGCACAGGAAGATGCTCAGTGACTGCAGACTGTAGCAGGATGTACTGAAGTCACACACAGTGTATTTCTCCACGGTTCCATGAGTGACAGAATCATATCTCAGAGATCTTTCCAACTTTTGCATATAACTACAGCCTGCTAACTCATTCCAGATGCTAAACCTACTGCACACCAGCATCACCAGCTGAGACATAAAAGAGGCTTTTTGAGTATTTTTCTCCAAAATGTTATGCAAATATCCCATAATCTAGAAGAGAAGGAAAGTCTTACCCAATTTTTTAAGACTTCCAATGCAGTATTTTGGTGGGGGGGAGGTGTTGCCTACGGGAAATTGAAATAGCACTGAAAGAGCACTGAAATAGCTCTGCAGTGTAGATTTGTAGTATCATCAAAATAAGAATTTTGTTTTACCTTCTACAGAGCATAACTTCAATATTCCATGTTTTTTTAACTAAACAGGTCACTACTTTAAGACTGGAATTAGGATTACTCTATTATTTGCCTGAAGCCTAATTAACACAAGAGGGACTTCACATAGATGCTAATATTTTGCCCAGCTTTCAAGGACAAGTTAAACCAATAGCACAAATAAGCCCTGAAATTCATTAACTATCTTTAGACAAGCAACTAACATGAGCAAATCCTGCCAAGAGACACATGATTTAAATCCACGCACATGTAAGCTCAGAAAAACAACTTGCTACAGGTGGAAACGGTCTGCATAGAATCACTTGAGAGTTTATTAACTCTGATTCTCTCGCACAGTTCAAATGAATACTTGAACACCCTCATCCTCTTTCACTTGCTGAGAAAACCATTTTATTGAGCTTCCTCAGGTGGAAACAACTAAACCCCATGTAAAAACTTGCTGCCCCTGCCGCTTCCCCATGACACACATACACACACACACCAGTCTAAAACCTCTTGGTGTGGCAGCTGTATGTCTTAAGATCCAGCAGAGCAGACGGCACAGAATTTAATTACAGGTGGGAAACTGAAAGAAATTTGCAGGACAGGAAACTATGTCACTCCCCACTGGCAGAACAGTAGAAAAGAAAATGACTTCAAATACCAACACGAATTTCATTTCAGTTGCCATCAGAGAGTTCACGCACTACCAAACCACAAGAAACCACTCCTTGCTGGGCTTGGCTACGGAGTCTGTTGATTACAGCAAGTAATTCTGCAGTTACTCTGGGAGGAAACACCTCAGGCTCAGCCAATTTGGCAATATCTGACTTATCTTAACAGTCTCTAAACTGCACATTTGTCATTCAAGGCTGAGACCTTATCTCATTCTCTCTGGAATGCAGTGAATTAGCTACCTCTTGCAGCTGATCATTTTAGTCAAGACTGATAATAAAAAATACATTAATGACATCTGCCTCCTAGGTGTTATTTGTGCAGCGTAGCCCCCCTCCACAGAATGTCAATTTTCTTGAGTTTCCCATTAATGTTAGAGCATGTAGCCAATTATTTCTTGTTACTCCTGCAACTTGTTTCCTCTTCTGTGCCAATATATTCCTGGTTTTGCTGTGCTTCTCAGAGTAACCCAATCTTTTCTCTTCCTCTCTGTGTCCTTTCTTCACCTGAGATAAAATAAGAACTCAAGATTTTTAAAAGCTGCTATTTTACTATATTTCTTAACATTTATCCAAAAAAGGAAAATTATTTATGCCTGTAATATTCATGTATTTAAGGAATATCTACCCCACCCCTTAGCTCCCTTATCTCTCTGATGAGTTTCTTGGAATACCATATCTTCCAGATGTTTGAGTTTACTGAAGTCTGCATCCCTAATATCTTTTATTCTAGTAGTCATCGTGGGCTATCACTTCCTGGGCACTGTTAGCTAAGTTACTTTCTGCCTGAATATTCTCAGTGCACTCCCAAAAAACAAAAAACAAAAAACAAAAGCAAAAACAAAAAAAAATTCATATCTAGAACTCTTTTGCCTCTAGTTGCTATTTTTTTTCCACAACTTGTCTGAAAAATACATCACCAGTGCCTTCCAAGGAGGACCTGTTAAATAATCTGTCTTGCTATGCTCTTTTCTCAGCAGAAATCCAGACAGTTAAAATTCTCTGAGAAGAGGAGAGGAGAGGAGAGGAGAGGAGAGGAGAGGAGAGAAGTTGAATCAGTGGTTTAGTTTATTTGGAAGGTCATCTAGTTCCTTGACTACTTCTGGGCTAGTCAAAACTTAAAGCACATTACTGAGGTCATTGTCCAAGTGCCTCTTGAACACTGACAGGTATAGGGCACCAGCCACCTTGCTAGAAAGCCTGTTCTAGTGTTTGACCACCCTCAACAGTAAAGAGCTTTTTGCTAACGTCCAATCTGAAATTCTTCTGACGTAGTTTTGTGCCATTCTTATATGTCATTCATCAACAAGAAAAGACCAGCACCTTCCTCTCCACTTCCTCAGGAAGCTGTACAGAGTCATTCTTTTTTCTTCTTTTTTACAGGATTTCTTTTTTTCTTGCTCTCAGAATTTGTCACTAAAATTCTGCACTCTGGATAATTCTAAAAAACCTCCATCTAGCTGATCATCTTGACTTGTCATGAACTCCCATGATGATAATATTCAAGGCATTTTTTGTTTTTCTGCTCACCACTATCTCAGCTCTGCATTTTGAATCTCAGAGAATGAGAACGCACCTTTTTGATATTTGCACTCCTTCCTCAAAAAGAATTCTGTTATGTTACATCATCTCTATTCTATTCCAACTAAATCACAAGTTCCTTACTATTAAGACTCTACATTTCTGTACATGTTTCTAATCTTAGCTTTTCCATTTCACACACTTCTGAATTTATTATCATCACTGAAGGTTCTCAGCCTGGTCATTTCTATCTGTTTTATAAGGGATTTCCTGAAGATACGTTTTCCACAAAGTACTTCCTCTCCTTGACAATCCTCATTGGCAAGACAGTGTGGCAGACATTTCCTATTCACTCCAGAACCAGAGTGGAGTCCTTAGCCTCCTTCTATATGTTCCCCTGCTATGAACAAAAAATAAGGTCTGGCAGCTGATACAGTGCTGGTTCAAGTGTTCATCATTTTTTCCTTACAATGCAATATTTGTTCTCATTCTTAAAACTCCATTTTTACTACCACTATTTTTAAAGTCCTCCAGTGAGGTCAGATCTTATTTGGTTAGAATAGTTAGAAACAGTTGGACACAAAGTTCAGATCCTTTGTATCCATTTAACCTCCTTATCATTTTGGACATCATTCAAGCTTCCACTTTATCTGATAAAACTGAATATACACAGAATACTAAACAGTCTCAAATAGCTAAAAATGAGACTTATCTTCTTTGTTCTTTTGCTTCTCACTCTCATAGTTATTTGCCTGATTGATGATATTTTCAAACCCTTCTAACCAAACTGAAGTCTTACAACCACGAGTAAATGATTCGAGTGGAGGTTTTAAGCATGAAATGCTGAACTTAAATGCCCCAGTTCAAAGCTATTATTTTCAAATGCCTTCAATTCAGTCAAATAGAAATGGAGGTTAAAAAAAAAAAAATTGAAGTGTATGTGATTGTTTTTACATTTCTGCACCCAGTAAAGACAAGCAGAAAAAAAAAAACAACAGTAACATAACCGAGAATTTATTTCCAAAATTTCTACTACTTATACTTTCAATCACCATGTGTCACCAAAGTGGGAGTATTATCATAGCTCTGCCACTCTACTAGCACACAGTGCTCTATTAGCAGAGCACATAACTACATCTTCTTGCAAAATTATATTCAAAGTACATCATTACATATTTTTATTCTTTTTGAGGCTACATTAGAGTAGGTTGAACCTCGGAATCTAAGTTTATGCAAAACAACTTTTTTCCACCCACAAACTTGAGTGACAATTTACACCAATATTTTCAGGAGTCACTCCAGATTTATCAGGATTTGGTTTTGGCATATAAAACCCAAAAAGTGCTTGGTTTGATTCAGTCAAAGCTGAAGGCTCTTCAGTTCATCTGCAAACTCTAATTTCAGTAACTGAAATTATTTGCACACATCAGGCTTAAGGAATAAATAGCCTGATAAAAAAACACATAACATATTTCAGATCATATTTACTCAGAAAAAGCCATAAATCAATCACGAGTCATATAACTTCTGGTAGGAGACAAATAGAAGTCTCATGATTTTGAATCATGACATAGACTTGAAGATCTCTTATCCATTGTGCTAATAAGTATACTAATAAATCACTAATTACTTTTAGTTTTGTAAACAGTGAACTGTACATTTAAAATTTAATGTTTTTTATTTTAACTAGTTTTAATTATGAAAAGCACACATTTTAGTGTGTATACAGCTAAAAATATTTGTTTAACCCATGACATATGGTATCTCTTTTCTAAGACTTTTCATTTGTTTTATCCTTTATGTACACTATAATCTAAATACCCACCCCCAGCTCATGTGGGCAAACTTACCTAGTTTTCAAACAGCCATCTCAGGTAACCTAGCATTACATATCTTAGATCAGCTCAGGCAGTAGATTCATGGATAGTAGATTCATTCATTTGACTTTTATAAATTGAATTGAATTCCATGCTGCCACAGCCACACTCATCAGTTATTTAATGTAAAGGGATTGAATTTATATGTATTTAACCTGCAATCATATAGCCTTCCAGGGACTACGTACACTTGCTGCAAACCATGAAAAGCAAATTTATCTCCCTCCAATGCTATCAGCTTTTCCCCACAGTCTATTGCAGCTCAGACTTCAAGCAGTTCCATGTCTCTGACTGATCACAATGTTAGCAACTTTTCCAGTCAGTCAGGACTCCAGTCACCATGCTTCTTGACTCTGAAGAGACAAACACAGACAGCAATCTACTCATAGAAACTTCTCATGTTCCTAAAAAGTAAAAAATACCCCCCTAAACTTACCCAACACATAATGATGCATTTACTCCTATTTTTATAAAGCTCAATAATGCTACAAGCTATTGATCTTGTTAGCCTTTTTGTTTGTTTCAAGACCATCCAAACAAATGCATGAAAGGATATGTTCTGAAATCCAAGGAAACCAGCACAGCTGTTTTTAACCATATCAGTGCCAAGTCACACTCAAATGGATTTCTTTCTTCATGTACAGAAGTAGCTATTTTAAAATTCTGTAAAACTCCATACATCTGGGAGTGCTTACAGCACTAGTAATCTCTGTATAGTATGTGTTGTCATCACTGTTAGAAATTGCCCCTCCTTGATCATAGCTCCAAAGAACTCATCTTTTTGAAGCAGCTCTGATTTATCTGGGCTTCACTTCAGATTGTTAGTCATACTCTTATCAGAAATTACTAGTGATATTTCAGTTCCAGAAGTTTCTACCAAACACCATGAAGTAAATCACAGAATGCTGTAAGTCGTTAGACATATATGCCATACTGTCTTCCGTATTATCCTGCCCCTCTTAGCTCATGCAGTTTGCAATTTAAGATCCTGAAGAAACAAATGACAAGTAGGAAGAAGGAATAGTGAACATCCATTTTTCTTGATAGATTTTTAAAAATAATCTCCAATAATTTCCAATAATCCTTTTCTGATAGTGGTTCTTGGTCAGAAGGCTACTGAATGGTTCAAAAGTTCTTCAGAAAGCACCTTCTGATACCCCCATCCATCACATTTATCTTGTTTTCTTTCTTCTTTTAAGAAAGTACTACTGGTGTCCTAGCAGAAGTGTTTCTCCTTTCTCTTTATGCTTTTTTTTTTTTTTTTTTTTTGTTTTGCTAGTCCCACTTTTATCAGATCCACAGCTTCATTCCATTCAACAGCCCTTCCATTTGTTGAGTATTTGCTGTTTTTGTTATTTGGCAAAACCATTAGGGAGCCATTTCTATTTCAAGGAATTCTGCTAATTTAGTTCCATTAAGAAAGTTTTAAGACAAGAATCAACAACTCCCTTCTCTTCACTGAGTTCCCAATCATTACATCTAGCTGTCATTACAGTTTCTATCCCTGGAGCCAGGAAACTTTCTTCAATGAAAAAACAGCTATGAAAACATGCTTCTTTCATGCAATCTCTCTCATCTAACCCATATCTGTCTAAAGATGGATTAAGTTTTAGTATGTTATTCCTGCCAGTTATTTAGCTATTCAGTAACTAGTAACTAAGAAGTTATAATTTTTAGTTCAAATCAATTATTCCCTCATCCAGTATTTTTGTTTTCTTCAAAACTTTCGTTTCTTCCTCAGATTTCAGATGTCAAATTTGAAGACTCAGATTCTCTCCATTTTGGATAAACACCTACTTATTAATCATAACCTAATTTCAACCTGACAGAAGGGTTCGCACTGTCAGGGAGCAGCAAGTGACAACTGTTTCTTAAAGCAACACAAGCCTCAAACCTAGTGCAGGCAGTGCTTTCACTGGTCAGGGCACAGTCCCACAGCATTTGAACACAGCATACAGAGCAGAGTACTTACTGGCAGTAGGGCCCTGATAGTTTCAGACACAGCAAAGTGATGAAGAGTGGTCAGAGTCCATCCTGGGAGTCCAGTAAGAACCAAAAGACGGGACCAGTTGTTACAACAGCAGTCCAAAGGCTATCCAGAAGACAAGGACAAGACTGAAGACAAGCAGTAAAGTACACTCAAGGGCATCTATCTAAGAAAGAAGCTACCCAAAACACGTCTGAAGTCCATCCAGGAGTCAGAGGTACATCTATAGTATAACCCTAGCTAGATCTAAAGTCCTGAGCCTAAGATGAATGGGGCTTTTGGGAACACAGCAGGGATGTGCACGGAGGCCCCAGCAAGTCCTTTTGATGCTCTCAGGGTCCTGACATTTCGTAGTCTTTGCATATTTACTATCTGCATTTAATTTGTATCACATCTACCTACAGCAGTATATGTTCAAACACCTTGCTCAAATAGCCACTATGCTGGTACATTTCACATAGAGTTTCAGCATTTACAGCCAAACCCGTGTTATTGCCCTGCCTAGACCAGACCTAAAGTTTTAGGGTCACCTTTATAGTTTTATTTGCTGCTTCAGTTTTAAATCATTCTATTCATAGAATCATAGAATCATAGAATCGCTAAGGTTGGAAAAGACCCACAGGATCATCCAGTCCAACCATTCACCCTTCACCAGTGGTTCTCGCTAAACCATGTCCCTCAACACAGCATCCAAACGCTCTTTGAAC
>PPHD01015531.1:1577-16051 GCA_002909625.1 Bambusicola thoracicus
AACTTGGGATCCCTCTTCAGCTTTCCAGCATGGAATTAGGTATCCTGGCCATATTGGGGCAGAGAGCTCCTGGTTCCTACACCTACTCTTTTAGAGAACAGATCGTAGCTGAACCTTTTCCACCATGTAGAATCCAGCTGGTATAGAGAACTCTACCAGAAAGCATTCCTCCCGTAGCCAGAGGGATTTACCCCTGTATCTCACTGCCCAAGAAAGTGTCCAGCCCACTAGACTGAGGGCAGTGCTGGCTGGGGAAGCAGTCTCTGCTCTGCTCACTAAACTTTGTGGCTGGGCAGAGAAGTTGATAAGATTCACTGAAAGACAGACAAGATCACAAGAGAAAGAAGATGAATGCAAGTCTTACTCTGTAGTCTGATGAGGAAGTGAGGTTCCATCTGCTCTATGTAGATTGCAGGATAATGTGGAAACGAAATGAAGAGATTCTTTGATTAAAAAGGACTTCAGTGTTAAGGATGGCTTGTTTAACCTTGAAAGAACGCAACCTGCTTTATACCTGTAGCCTTTTTGCAGTAACTAAAGGGAAAATTGAAGTCACAGACAAGCTTGTCATTATTTTACAAAAGCAGAAGAGCAGGCTCTCATTAGCCATTCCTGACTGCACTGCTCAGTTCCTGAAAATAGGTCATGGAGAGAATCTGCGCTAATTAGGAAAAGTTGGTAAAGACAATCATTGCCAGTTAAAAATGAGTGCATAGCTGATCTGGAGGTGATGTAATGAACAGGTTTTGTACCCAAACTGCACATGCTGATCAGTATGACTCAGCCCTGGGAGCTGCAGGGAGCAAGTCAGATCAGGTTCACTCTGCAGAACTGCAGCTTTGACTGACTCCTCAAGAGCGCCAGCAGCTGTACCTCCTCAAAACGCCCCACAGCATATTGACATTTATCCATGCGATCAAACTTTTTCATCTCATATCCAATTTTCTCTTTAATGGATTTAAGCTGCTACTTCCTTTGGCTAAACCCAACAGAGGACTCGAGTGCCCGTGAGTCAGATGATGTAATGGCCCTTAGGGATTTGGCATGCAAAGCAGAGTCTCAGAGCTTGCGTCAGACATCTCCCAAGTTCATACAAAGTCAGGTATGAGGCTACGCAGCCCCTGCGGAGAAAGAATAATATCAAAGTGGAGAGCTACAAAACTGATATGTATGCAGGCCAGTGTGGCCAACATTGAAGGAGCTAGCAGGAGATAGGGAGGGTGGGTGAGCTGCTACCATGAGAATTTTGGCACCGATGTCAGTTGGTTTGGGATGCAAGCTGAAATCCCCTCTTATTCCTACATCCTTTCTTCCCAAAGGCAGGTCATGGCTGCTCACTGAGTTTAATTTATGGTAAAATCCACAAGGAGTAATGGAAGCTGAACCCATGGCTCATTGTCATCCCCTGGCTGAGCTCCCAGGAGTGGCTGGGTCCTGCCTGGAAGGTGACACTTTGGTGCCAAAAGGATCAGCTTTTCACAGGCACTTCTGTGTTCAGCTTCTCCTGCCGAGTCACAGAGTGACAGCTGAGACATCATTCTGGGACCCAGGCAACAAAAACTAAGCCCTGCCATGCTTAAGTTTGAGTTCATTGTATAAATTGTAGACATTAAACCTTTTCTTTCCTTTTCTTCTCTTTCTGGCTAAGCAGTCTCTAATTACAATGCCAGAGAGGCCGTGTGGCTGCTCCAATGTGTCTGATCCTCTGCATGCCTGAAAGTGGGAACTGAGGGGACTGCTAGGTCAAGGAGACAAGTGTGTACAGAGCAAGATAGGTGTCTGGCCAACCTCTTAGTGATGCTTATATTACACTATAGAGACAGGCATCTGTTGTCTGCTTGGATCCTCTTGTAAGAACACCATTGTGCCCAGACTGTTGTTTAGGGCAAGACTTTCTCCATTTACATTACATTGCTATTGAAACACAAGCATGATTCTTCTGACATTTGTGTTAAGTCTTTTGCCTACCTTCTTCTAGAAAAACGCCCTGGATAAATCACCACTCAAAGCAAGCAATAACATGGAAGGAAATTTTGAATTGATCTCCAGGTACATATTCCAAAGGTTCTGAAGTCATTTGGCACCTTTTTGCTGGCTTGAGGAAGAAATAGATCTCTGTATCTTTGTGAGTATCTGAATATCTTTTATTAACTTCCAGCATTATTTCATTACATGAATCATTCCAGTATGCAAACCTGTCATGAAAATTTACAAGCCTAGGCACACAGTCCTACTTGTCCTATGTTTGCTATAATGAAAAAAACTAATAATATCTTACTCACACATAAAAAAAATCTGTTTGCCTTGGGCTAGCAGAATTTCAACTAGTTTGCCTTCCATTAGCTCTTCAAAAAAGGTAGAGATAATGAAAAAGCCCTCTGTCACTTTTCTTTCCAGGAGTTCCTATATTACTTTGTGATTAGTTGATCCACAAACACTCTGAAAGAGTGACTAAAACTTACTCTGAAGTAGGAAGAGTGGGAGGGTATTCTGACTTGATGTTGCTTTCTAGAAAGGAATTCAATAAAACTACATGCAGTGTTTAGAAAGCATTCTACCCAAAGCATTTCTCTCACTGCCAGAAACCTCATTTTTATTAACCATTGTTAGTACGGCAACTACAATTTTTATGTGATTGTGGAATTATTATTCTGGAAATGAATATTTGAAAGCTCAAGCTGTAGGTGTTTGTTGTGGTTAATTCTGCCAAGGGAAAATGAAGGAAATGCCTTTTGCAGAAAGCGGAGGTGAGGAGAAAATTACATTCTAATGAAAACAGTCCTCTGCTTGTCAATATTTTGTATTTTCTTTGCCGGGAAAAACAGATTTTCACCCCTCACCTCTGCTGTCAGTAGCTTGTTTGGTAAGATCAAACCAGACCTTAAATGGTAACCATAACGTCCCAGCTGAACCTCACCGTCAGACCAGAAGATGGGGACTTCAGCACTCGTGTGAGGTGATTCTGTTGCATCAGGGCTCTGGTTTCTCCTAGCTTCATTCTTTCCTCATACCTCATCTCATTCTCCTTTCCCGTGCCCTGCCACAACAATACAATTTTCATGTTGCTCTTTGGAGTTGTTCAGATATTTTCAAAGGCTGACTCTTATGCATGAGCCAAAGAGTATCTTCATCACACTCAGTTGTTTTCCATTTTTATTCTTGTCTTTCAAGATGGATTTCTGGTGGGTGAGTAGAGAGCAGATGAGAACTGAGACACAAGATCCTATCTATCTAGCACTACACTTCCTTGTTGCTGTATGGAGGTAAAACTGTGTAGGTCCCTTGGCATCCTTAAGGAGAAGGCATAAGATAGCTTTTGTAGCTCTGTTCTCTTGCTCCTCTTTCCTCCTGATATCAGCCACATGAGAAGCAGACTCTACGTGTGGGATTTCCAGCACGGTTGGCAGTGGAACTCTACTCCATAGATACAGAGTCCTGCTTCCCTTAGATCTTCCTTTGACACTGTGCCCTAAACAAATTACCCATCGCTGAGCCAGAGTGGATCGCACTCACTATCCCCCTGATTCCTGCCTTCCAAACTTGTCTTTCAGACTTGCTGTATCTGCAGACCCCTGTTTCTTCCAGCTCAGAGAGCCTGGGGTAGCAGTCATGGTGATCTTGTGACCATGAGCCAGGGACAGGGCTCCTCTGTGTTTGGAAGGAATGGAGGGCTGAGTTCCAAGCAGGATTCTAGTTGGGGATATCAGGAGTCTTCTGAGGAGGATAAGGAGGGGGAATGATGATGATGGGGTTAGGCATGTCCAAGTCAAAATACCTCTCTGCATGCTTTTTAGAAAGCAAGAAAAGCAGTTTAGGTGATTAAAACTGGTCTCTTATTACTGAAAGTAATAAGAAAAAGTAAAAATACCAGAACCTATAATTCTGTTGTTATTTTTTTATCCCTCAAAAGGAAGAAACTAGAAATGATTTTGGGAAGAAAGCAGAGAAGAAGTAGATAGTTATAATGTTCCAGATAGCAACAGAACCCAGAGAGGTAAAGCATATTAAGTGAGGCAAGGTCACATTTTTACACATCCATTTTGCATAATACATGACAAGAAAAGAAATGTGATTCAGCATAGTTGCTAACTTTAATGAAGAAGACAACACATATGCTTTAAATAAGGAACTCCTCAAGGTATAAAGATAATTAGAAAGAGGCAGCTTTACCCATAGTTCTATGACAATGCCGTTAAGGATTATTGCATATCATATTTAGTCCACTGTACCCTGTAATTTTCTCAAAATGAAGAGTTATTTAAAGCTGTCTGATGATAAAATGATGAAGTAGAGGAATACATTTTGAATGAAAATTTGGAGAAAGAGAACAGCCATGGACTGGTTTTGAGTGGGTGATCTTCTAAAATGTGGGTACAGAAACACAGCAAAGTCTCCAATACATTTCTGCAAAGACCCACTGAAATTCTCCATGCACAAATATTAACCTTTTGAAATGAGTGTTTAATATTTCCTTTGCTTCTCTGTGGTCCTTGGGGAACTTGTAATGAAGGAACACGGAGAGGAGAAAGGTGACTTTATTCTCTGCTGCTGCAAGACCTTCATAAACAACTTCAGAGCAGTAGGAAAAGGCTTTGTGCTAAGCTAGTGATAAGTTTAGTGCCACTGTGTTCAAAAGGATCCTTCTGCAAGTTAAGCTTTTGCTCACAGAGGGGGCAAAAGTCTCATTTTGTGTGTGTATCGTTAATTATTGCAAATGCAAGCAATAAGCTCCTTTTTCTTTACTCATACTGTGGGGACAAATAAGGTAATTTTCCTCACAGTATCAGGTAAGAAAAAGAGACTGCTGTGTCTGAGCTAAAAGTTCATTAGGATATTAGTGTGGATTTCCCAGCTGAACACACAGTGATATCCTTTATCCCAACATCTTTTCATATTTTAGTAACTTCTCCCTGTAGTGGACTGAGAGAAGATAAAAAAAACCCTTTGAGTTGAGTCTCAGGAGTTAGATGAAGAACAGCTCCTCTTTGTCCCAAGAGCAGGTTACACGGTGGCTGCACCTCCATGGGCACATACCTGCTGTTCTTACTCTCCAGATGTGTTTATTCCAGGTCTGGAAATTCTATTCTTCCAACCATTCCTGGACCAAACTGTGTCTGGTCCACCACACCTCTCTCTTGCTAGGCGACACAAAAGACTGCGGTGGGAGGACAGGAGGGGCCATGTTAAGGGTACATGAGCTCTTTCTCTGAGTTGCACCTATCATAGCAACAGCCACCATTCTTGTTTCCCAGGTACAGGAATGGTGAGCAGAGCAACATCTGTGTTGCTTTACCTGTCCAGCTGGTTTGATGCACAGAAGCTAAAGTGGCTCTGCCACGTACAAACCTTCAGAATCTGCTGCATCCATACTGTTGGGAGTGTTGAACACATGTGAACCAGTGCCATCCTCTTCCGGGCTACATGAGTTTTATGGAAGGTAAAAGCAATTGGCTCTTTTCAGAATAGGGCACAAGAGTGAGGCATACCACAGTATGAAGCACTAGGGAGCTCTGGCTGACTACATGCTGGTGCTCTGAGCTAACATGACAATGCAGATCTACACAAAGCATCCCCAGATGTCTGGCTAAAGTCACAGACCTTTGGATGCAGCAGCACAGGCTTTCCTCGTATGATCTGTGGCCTCTTGTACAGTCTGCAGGATGTCAGGTTACACACAGGCCACTGTATTTGCTGAGAGACAATGGCACAAAGCAGGCAACTGAAGCAAACTCCACATTTGAGGAATAGTTCAGTGTAAGCTTTCAACAGGTTAAGTATCTGCAGTACTTACATGGTCCATTCCTGAAGAGCTTATAGACAGGCCTGTATCAAAGTTGCTGTATGCTTGTGGGTGAAAATTAGCAGTCTCCACATGTGCAGAGTAACCTGTACTTCAACTTAAAAACAGCATGTCTTGTGTCTGCATATAGCAGTTTATAGCCAGCTTTCTGGAAACTGAGCTTCTGGCAAGATAATTAGAGCATTGCTCCTGATGAGCATCCTTCACTGTACTGTTAGGGTGTGAATGCAAGTGCTGAGCAGGAGCATCTCCTGACCATGCAGTGTCCTTGTAAAAGCCAGGGCTGGAAGCCAGGATTTGGTAAACAAACGATTCCACCCCTTCTCCTTCTTGTAAATGACCCAGACTCCCTACCTCATTTCCAGTACAGTGGTTTTACAGAGCTCTGCTAATTCAGCCTACATCTATTGCCACCTGCTGTCTTCTGGTTTCTGTTCTCTAAAGGGGAACATGAGAATGTAGGGGTTATCCTCTTCCAAATCTTATTTCTGTGGATGGATCTGTAAGTTTTCTGACAGTAAACAACTCAGCATTAATTTTCACTGAACAAGAATGCTGAGGAAGAACAGGGAAGATCAGAGAGGCCTGCTGCCCTTCTAAATCTCTCAGAGCAGCGTGCTGACCAACGGTCTCACCTCGTCCATCATCTTGTAGTATAAACACAGTCTAACAGGCATAAAAGGAATAGGAAGGAAGGAGATCTTTTATATAGTCTTCAGAACTAATTGTTTGAAGCAGTTAAGAAAGGCAGCTCAGCATTCAAGCTGTGGGTGATTTTTTCCTTTCTTCTTGGCAGGGCTTGTTTTGATCACCTACCCTTAGCAAAGAACTGCATACGTTAATTAGGAACAAAATGTCATCTCACTAGAACAAAATGTCATCTCACTAGAAAACCACCTGCCATGTGGAAAGTTGTGCCGTGAAACAACGTCTACAGTGTGAATGCAAATTTAGCTGTCTTGAAAAATAGAAGCAGAGAGAGAGCTGCTGCCATCAAATCACTTCAGCTTGTCAGCCCAGGCATGGAGTAGCAGTGCCACCACGTTCACTGCGTCCACTAGCCCAGCCTTCCTCATCCTTCCAAACAGCTGCTGGACTCTTGCTTACTTGAACCCTGTGCTCATGAAATGAGGTATGAAAACATCTCTACAGTGTAAACTCCTTCTGCAAACACTGCTAAGCCCAGAGCTTTGCCTTGCATGGTTTTGCTCTGGGTATGGGCCTGCCAGGCCCTGTGTTGTGGGGGAGCCAGGGGCACGGCCTGGGGTGCTGCCATCCGTGGGCAAATGCACTGAGGTGTGTCATGGGGAGATGACATGTTATATCCTGTCATGGTTTAAAGAGGAGCATTAATCTCTGAAGAAGACTCGAGATGAGGAATATTTCTAAGGTGAGGAAACCTAACAGATTAGTCAGTTCAAGTCAGGCTCATCAGCTGAGGCCCCTAACCACCAGTTACAGAAGATGGTTTAATATTAAAAACACAAATAAAAGCATTGTTAAATATACTGTCACTAGGATTCAAGAAAAGCTTCTGAGCACTGTTTCTGTCAGAAAAGATGAAATCCTTTTTCTCCCACTTCAGCGTGAGTTTACTTTCCCTCCCACAAATGTCATTTCAGAAGCCCTGCTGAGCACGAATCAAGTCTGAACGCACTTCAGTCCTATCTTAGATCTCCCTTCCTTTATTCTTTTATCAACATACTCCTGGTTATTCCAAAGCAGCTCAACTCTGGTGTTTTGTAGAAATCTTTGCTTTACTTCTTCTTCCTGTGACAGGATTAAAATAAGAATGCCTGAGGACGTACAGTTGATGAGAAATCTAGGATAGGGTATTTTTAGAAGAGTCAAGGCACTATTTCCTATGGCAAACAGACTGAAGAATACACCAAGCAGCGTAATTGTATTTTATTTTAAGAAAGGCTCAAAAGTTACATGCAAATGAAGACCATTTGGCATTTTGATTAACTGATCTGATTGGCTGATAGATACGGGAGCCATGTTTTGCCTGCAAAATAAAAGCAATTACTCTGCTAACATTTCAGGTTCCTTTTGATATTTCATGTGCAACAGTGAATCTCACATACTACTGATTTCATGATGTTGTATAAAATCTGGGAATCTCAGTGCCAAACCAGAATGAGAATGAAACCTAGTTCATCCTCACAACGCTGAATCTACAAGATACCAATTTCTTTTTCTTTTCTTTTTTTTTAAGGGAAAGATGTAATTTCCAACATTTTATTTTAGTGCAATTAATATTGTTATTGTCATAACCGCCATTATTAATAATAATTACCTATTATTATTCACTGTGGTAACAGAATACATAGTTTCTAAACATTCTTATGAGGAGTGGCTGAGGGAACTGGAATTATTCAGTCTGGAGAGCTGGAGACTCGGGGGAGACATTATAGCTCTCTGCAGTTGCCTGAGAGGAGGTTGTGGTGAAGTGGGGGTCGGCCTCTTATCCCATGTGACAATGATAGGAAGAAACGAAATTGCCTCAAGTTGCACCAGGGGAGGTTCAGATTGGATTTTAGGAGAAATTTCTTCTCTGAAGGAGTGGTCATGCACTGGAACAGGCTGCTCAGGGGGGTGGCTGGGTCACTGTCCCTGGAGGGGTTCAAGAAACATGTAGAAATTGTACTAAGGGACATGGTTTAGTGGGGAAATACTGGTGGTGGGTGAATGGCTGGGCTAGATGATCTCAAAGGTCTTTTCCAACCTTAAGGATTCTATGATTTAGTTGCAGCTCTGGAGGCCTGACGTTCTGCCTTGACCAGGAGCAGGAAAGTGAAGCTGGTGAAAGAAGATGACAAAAATCAAATGACAAAGGAGCAAGGTTGTAGAGCCACTCAACACCATGCCAGCTCCTCCACCGTTTTCATGAATATCCTGACTTCTGGTCCCTGGGGCATATGTGGTGGTGGAGCATTGGCTCTCTGGACAGTAATTCCCTTTTTAAACTTGGTTACGTGAATACAGTTCTCATATTCACCATTACATTCTACATCGTCTAGATGCTAGGAAATACTGCTGTTCTCTGTCTAAGTAATGTATAGCATATATAGGAAAATATCAACCAAGTGCCTCTTACTGAAGACAAAATTTTATAAAGAAACTTAGACATTACAACACATCTATTTTTGAAGATGAGCTTACAGTTTTTACACTGAGAATACCAAGTGCTTGGGCATCTGGCATCAGCAGTAAATTATGCCCCTAGCCTATATTAATGCTTGTACTTACTAAGTGGACCATATTCCTCCCCACCCTCAAAACATACCAAAACCAAAAGTGAAAACCTTAACTGAGTTGTTTCTGTGGGTAATTACCAAGCCTGCAGCACTGGCTGAGGTTCTGCTCTGTAGCAAGCACTGAAACATGATCAGCATAATGTAAACAAGGGTGGCTTCTTTTGTCACAGTTCATTCTTCTCTCCTTTTCAAGATTTTTTTCCCAAGACTAGCAGGCCCCAGTATTGGATGCAGTACTGTGCTAGGTAGCACAGCATCATCTGTAATAATAGTTCCAAGAGCATTTCATTCTGGCTTTATGAGTCTCGTTCTTAAATCACTCATATTGAAATCCCTTACAGTAATGCTATTCCTTCTTCCCCCTGCATGTTACAGACAGCTGTTTATGTGCCGGTTGTTGTGTTTACTAAAGTGATACGATACTCTGTGGCAAATATCAACTTGTGAGTCTCTGTACAGATCACTCATCCAGATGTAACCATGGCAATCTATTTTCAAGCTGTTAGTGACTCAGAGAGCCGGTGATATGTTTGACACAGAGACCTATCCCATTTTCCTTCTTGCTGTCTCTGTATTTCTTAAGCAGGCTGTAAGCTGTGGCTTTAATAGCCTCATTGACTGAATCGCCAAGCAAGGCAGAATTTATGTTCTTAAAGGAACCTTGCAGCTTCTCCTGCTGATCACACAGCACAGACAATCAGTTCCTTTCTTTTCTTTATATTCCGTGATATATGGGCCAGAGCTGGGGACTGCTAACAGGGTTGGTCAAGATAGAGTAAGAGACAGACCTCATGAGCTCACTTGGTAAGCTCTACAGCCAGTGCTCAGCTTCACTGTTGTTTAGTTTAACTCCTTAATTGTCAGATACAGAGATTAATCTTGAGCATTACTGAGCCACCCAGCAGGTCTGCTCCATAAAAAGCGCATTATGAAAACTGGCCTGGCTACACTCCCACTCCATTTGTTTAAATAATCGTTGTGGAAATGCCCTGTTTGCAGATTCTGGGGCAAAAAGAAACCCAAACCATCTGCACTTCATCATTCCTAATTGCTATGAGCCCATAACCGCTGAAAAATATATATATATCTTCTTTCTTTTCATACCTATTGGAGAAACCTGTAAACCAATACCGTAGTAGTTGGAGGGATTCCCCGCAGAAAAGGGCAGTACAACACCGTGAGCCCTTTCACTAAAAAAAAGTATGTATATATGTATATAATTATCATCATAAATCCTATTCATAAAACAGTTCCGAAAATACCCTTCATGTAGTAGTGTGGTTCAGCAGCAGGCCCCTTATCTGAGCTAAGAACTAATAGGGCCAGCTTTCACTTGCCCTCTTTAGAACTACGAAGGCAGAGAACAGCTCTCCCAACATTTTGCAGAGTACTCTTAATGCTGTGGGCCCGTGCCTTGTTAGCTTCTTGGGGGTTAAATATCAGTAAATGCAACTATCAGAGGGAAATTACTGGACTAAACTTGTGTAAGTGGTTCCAGCCACCTGCTGCTTTGAGGAAGGCAGTGTGCTCATCAAAAAGGTGCACATTCAGTCCTTTTTTAAGTGTCTGCATGATCTTACTGGAGCATGATGGTACGGCCAGTCATAGCTGCTCAAAGCAGTCCAGGGAAAATCTAAAAGACAAAATAAGATACAAGTGCTTTGTGCATGTCCCTTCCCACTGCCGTTTACAGACAAGTTACTGCCAGTGTAAGATACCAGATGTGGGAGAGAGAATAAATGTATTACTGGTGTGGAGATATAGGATATGATGCCAGATAGCAGCTCATGCTTCACTGGGTGACCTGAGGAGCTGCAGAGAGCTGATGAAAGGAACGTTTGAGAATTAGTGTAACTGTGCAGAACAGTAGTCCCAAACTGCCAGATACTGTATGCAGTGCTCTTCTACACTTCATTGCTTGGCATGGCTGAGATGCTGGAGCTGGGTGAGGAATGGGAGTACATGCCACACACCAGATGATCCTGTCTCTGAGTGT
This sequence comes from Bambusicola thoracicus, assembly GCA_002909625.1. NCBI lineage: Eukaryota > Metazoa > Chordata > Aves > Galliformes > Phasianidae > Bambusicola > Bambusicola thoracicus. The sequence continues at coordinate 12,634 of PPHD01015531.1, forward strand.
CCTGAAACTATTCTTGGGTAAATAACCCCACTCATTGCAAAGTTCTCTCAAAGCACACTTCCTAAAATGGAGAACCCTTTGCTGCTTCAGGAGGTGAATCTGGTTCTACAGCGAAACAATCTAGATACATTTCCCTGATTCTTCCATTATTACAAAATGTAGCATTTCATCTAAGAAAAAAGTCTCTACCAAATCATTAAAATCCATCATTGCCTCATTTTTTCCTTTAATTAAGAATCGCAGTATTGCTTTCTTACTGCCACAAAAGCTTGCTATGGCTCTGCTCTCAGCAGCCTGTGCTTGTTCAGTTTCTCCAGCAAAACAGTAGCTGCTATGAAAAATTTGGGGGAAAACTAAAAAGAAAACAACAACAACAAACAGTGATCAAGAGCTCATCTACTTCCAACAAAAGGAATGAAATGTGACTTTGAAAAGCAAACTTGAAGGATTTTCTCCTCACGCCTGATTCAGCTCTCAGAAGGAAAAGCATGAATCAGAATTAGCAGCCAGAAGCACAACAGTAACGGCAAGCTGAGATGACAAACAGGGAAGGGATGCAGCTGCCCAGCTGGTGTCATGCTTGAGCGCATTTTGCTTCCTCAGCTCCTTGCAGTGATGGGCATACAAGCACGTGGTGTCTACAGTGCTGTCCAGGTGACAAATGATCCATCTGTTTGGTGTACTGACAATCTGGACTGATTGGTCTAAACTGGAATCCACAAATGTCTTATGCCATGCAATGGCTGTTATCTCTCTTCCCCTGTTGTTCCTGTACTGTCAGGGATGTAGGAGCTGTCACGGACACACTGCTGGACCTGTGGTGCAGAGGCATATGCACATGGTATAATGCGATATGGTGGTATCACCTTCTCTGAATCGCTGACCTTCTCCAAATGCCTTTTGGTTCACAGTGGCCTTGATGAGCTCAGCTCTCAGCAAACAGCAAGGCAGGAGAATAACTTGGGTAAAAGGAGACTGGCTGTTACCATGAGCAGAGGAACTTGCAGAATGTTTCAAGCACGGCTTCTCATCAGCCTCTTGGAAGCCGTACATCACAGAGAAGACATGCATTTGAAAACTGCATTGAAATAAAAGCCCTTGGATTTTGTCTACCAGAAATAACTTGAACAGCAGCTACAAAAAGGCAGCAGTGACCATTCAGGTGAAGGATGCTCAGGGAAGGCCGGCAGCATGATCTGTTGTATGGGTCTGGCTGGGATGGAGTTTTGCTGCCTACCATACATTGCCTTCAATGCTGGCAGTCTGTATCAGGGGATTGCTGGTCACTGAGGCAGGAAGGGCAGATGAAACATGAAGTGCTGGGAAGAAACAAATGATTCCAATATTTATGAGAAGGATGTCTACATGTAGTATCCCAAGATGCGTGGTTTGCAAGGAATTAGAACTGATGAGGTTATTTGGGTCAGAAAGCACAGAGGAAAGAGCTGTGTGTGGACGTGGAGAATCAGTCTGGGGAGAGCAAGAGTGCCCTAGGACAGGGAGGGGAAAGAGAAGCTGGGACATGGGGCTGAGGTGTCTCCTGTTGTTTTCAATGCTGGCTCAGGCTAGAAGTGGGTTTAGTGTTGCCTTTATATAAACATCAGGAGGGTGAGACTGGCAGAGAATGTGTGTATCCTTAATGAAGTGAGGAGAGGGACCTCAAGAAGGTCCTTCAATATTGCATTTGCAATGAAGGAAAAGCTGCATTGCTCCTTGTTTGGGGAGACGAGCAGGAGGTTGTTTCTGTCTGTAAGCAGCATGGGGAGGAGGCTGCTGTGTGACTGAGGCAGTCTCTGCAGTGACATTTGTTGGTTGTTTCTGTAGAGCAGTGCTCTGCAAGGGAATGGGTTTGGGACTCTGACTTCAGCTTCTGAGGGCCTGCAGGAGGGTCTTTTCTGCACTTCTGCTCATGCATTTCATTCTGTGTTTTTGCAGCTTTGTTCCTAGTTCTGTGGTCCACTGATCTATTAGTGCAGATCAGTGAAATAACCCCGAGTGACTCTCATCTCTGGTGCTTCATAGTCATGTGTGATCTCAGACGGACCCGACAGACCCTTCTAGAGCAGTTCTGCATTTCTGTAACTGGTAACTGTAGGGCACTGACCAGCTGGGCCTTCCCATGTGCTTCCCTTAGCAATAAGGCTCAGAGGGGTGCTTTGTTGGAAGATAGAGGGAAGCGTTTCTGGGCAGGGACAGAGTAGTGCCTGCCTGCAGGTAGGAGAGAGCAGGAGGAGAAGTGAAGCAACACACACTGCCTGTGGTCACGCTTGTTTTCAATAATTTCCCATTATTACAATCATCAAACAAATAGAACTTTTGCACTATGAATAGGGTTGCCAAGACTCAGACTGCTATTTGATCGCGGATGAGAAACGAGAAAATACGAAGGTGAAACCTTCATATTTCTTTTGGTGCAGCTGCATTTGTTTCTTAGCAACCTAAATATTTCTTAGTCAAGTGTTTCTGCAAGTCCATAAACTATACAGCAAGTGTATTTGCCTTTCTTCTCTCTGCCTGTCACCAGTTGGCCATGTCCATGCCCTTCACACACATACTCTGCTATGCCAGCTGCATTAAGCAGCTGAAACGCTGTGAACAAACTCTTTGGGAGATTTACACTTCCCACACTGAGGTGAGGTCTATGGAAGTGATGTGCATTCATTCTAAGACTCTGAATCAAAATTGCTTCCTTCAGCATCGCTATCCCTGAAAGGTTTCGTGCTGGGACGACTCAAAATGGAGGGGGGCCAACTCCACACTGATACCTCTGGCATTTATTCAACTGGGAGCTAGAACACACAGGTTCAAGTTCTCACAAGTGAAAAAGGGAAGCAAGCCGAGTTCTTACATATGCTTGGGAAGCGCTCTCCCCTTGCATGGCATGAAACAACAGGCACAATCCACTTCTGCTTATACACTGCTCTCTGAACAGAACAGTTTGCCTTTTCTTTTTGAAGGGTCCAGCCTAGGAGGTGTGCATCAGGCATGCTGCAGACATGTAATGGGCCCCGAGGGAAAAACACAGCAGAACACATCTGAGAAGAGATGTTTAGCTGGAGATAAGCTTGAAGTCATTCATCCCTGACCTGACCGGGGGCTCTAGCAGAGCTGGAGGAGCAGATCAGGGGGGGTTTCCTCTGATGGAAGTGTGGGTGCATATAGCAAGCTTTTGGCTGGGGGAGCATACACTGCTGGGAATGGGGAAGAGACTGTTCTCCATCTCACCTCACAGCACACTTTGGTGATGGAGGAAATAGTACTAAAATGCTCATGACATCAAAAGCATTATCTAAGCCCCTCTGTATTTTATGTTTGTAAATGCTTTATTGAAACTCAGCAGCAAAGCGGTCTTTTGTTCACCACAAATACTGACAGCAGTGGGAACTGTGTGTAGGGGATGTGCGCGGCAGCTGAGGGC
>PPHD01015532.1:0-16051 GCA_002909625.1 Bambusicola thoracicus
ATTGCCTTGCTGTTGACTGTGTGAAGAGCTGACATTTATTTTTGGCAACGCTTGTGTTACTTGTTGAAGACTCCTCATTTGCAATGGCTAGAGTCCCACTTCTTCATCTAGATTCTGAAGTACAATCAGAAGATCTGTCTTTAATTTGTCGATCATAAACACCACTGAATGTAACACAAAATTTACAGTTTCTGTACTCCATTAATAGAAACAAATTTTGAAAACACTACTCCCATTAAGTATTCTAATTTTCCAAAATACCCTCTTAAGCTCTCATTTTAGAGTCTATTGACAACGTACACATACTGTATAAATAATAAATTAGAAAGACACTTTGTGAAGGTCTTTCAAAGAATTTACAAAGGAAAGAGTGCAAGTGGGCATACTATTTGTTTTCTGTCCTTAGTAGGTATTCCATCTGAGTTTCCACATAGGTTACGTTCGCTTCAAAAATTACAGCAATTTAATAAAATTTGTACATGTGTACAGAGACAGAAATTTATCAGAAGCTGTTAAGCCTATTAAAAATATTTTTTAAAAAAATTGAAAAACCTTTCTTCTGCTAATTTGGTTCAGTCACACTCCAGCTTAAGTTGCCTATAGAGAAATAATCATAAAAAATAAACACCCAAACCCTCTGTTTGCAAAAGGCAGTGATGAATAGTTGAAAATTTTACAGTGCGATTTTTTTGTTTAATAAATTATTTTTCCTCATGTAAGTCACAAGCACAAATCTCTTGGAGAGAGAAAACAGCAATTTATATGCTGACTCATCCAGAATGGAAGATGCTAATACACAGAAGTTCTATCTTGGCAGGTGAGAGCAGTTTCCCTTAATTGGTATATGAACGCGGTCTGAGTATTTAAGGGAGCCTGAGGGACTTGAAGGAAGGATTATTTTGTGTGTTTGTTTAGAATAGGGTATTGTTTTAGTCTTTTGGTTTTCTTTGTGTTCAGAAGGGAATCTGTGGTGATGAGGATGGTTCTGCTTCTGTGAGTTGAATCCAGGTGGTGGGGAGGTGGAATCTTAAATGTGCTTTCTTAAAGTTCTCTGTCTTGTAGGAAATACATGGATTATTCACTTCATGTGAATATCAGCCAGGCACTGCTGATATTTCTACTAGTTAAATGGAGCCAGGTAGAGTAGAACCAAGGCCCACTGGCTGGAGCAATGCTGATGTTGAAGTGGGTGATCCTAGGTCTAAGAGTTTCTTTGAGTAATGTGGGTAATCTATGTTCCTTTATTACCTTAGTATTTTTCCATTTTCACTGTAACTATTGAGGTCATCAGTGTAAACAGATGTAGGACTGTGTTTCCTATGTGTAAGTAGAATCCACAGGCCTCTTATAAAGGAGTTAAGCTGTGGTGTTCATATCTAAAAAGCAGCAGTGAAACACTCAGCACTGAAACTTTTAATTTCCTTTCTCTTTAGGAGGAAGCTTGTAATCATTCAAAATGCTTAAATGTATCTTTAATGCTTTGAGAAAGCTAGTACCCCAAATAATAGAATTTGAATTTGTTGTGTAGTTATGGTTAATCACTGAGCTACAGCCATGCTGCTCACTTGAAGCACAGTAATAGAAAGCTCTGTGCTTGATTCTGAATCTATTTCTAGTTGCATACTAGCATGTTTTGAGCATGATGGAGTAGTTAAGTAAACAATTGCTATTTCTTAAAAAAAAAACAAAACAACAAAGCTGTGAAAAGCCATGGTTGTCATAGAATATTTTCTTATTTACATTATAAATTTGTCTGAAACATTACTTAAAGTTTGGTAGTATTTTATGTTTATTCAGACTTTTGCAGGAGAGAAGATAGGGATAGGAAAAGGAGTGTCCTATCATCAAGCTATATAAAACAACTATTTTCAAGGAAAATGTGTTGCATTTTTAGAACAGTAGCACACAGTATCGTTTCTCCTTATCCTCTCCCTGGAAGCTTCACATCTATACATAAAATTATTACTTTCATGAATGAACACATCAGAAACATCTTTATCATCTGATGCTGATAGTTTGTAGTTTGTAATGTTAAGGAAGTGACTGTTACTGCAGAAGTTTGTGGAGTAGAGACCGAGAATATAATAGCAAAAGTAAATTGTAAGATGGTAAATTGTCCATTCAGACTTCATCTCATCTTTCTAGATGTTATTTATGAAAAGGTAACTGGACATCAAACAAGTGTGCTTTTAAAGTTAAAATGAATTGACTATTTTAATTTAAAACCACAAATATAATAGAGTATACAGAATATGCTGGAGAAAAATGCTTTAAGTAAATGTTTAGTCCATAAAAAATAGCTTCAAAAATAGACAAGGCAGCCATAATTTTTGTATATACTTTCCTTCTCTAAAGTACTACATTTATGATAACTTGCCTGTAGAAGATGCAAAATGAGTTGTGTGACAATCTTATCACACACTTTTAAAAATAGAGTATAAGAGAAGGACGAAATAATATTCATTACGTAGTGTGAAAGGAAAAAGACTCTCTCTCTCTCCTCCTCAGGGAGAATTTGCCAGCAAACTATCACATCAGAGTTGATCATCACCGCTGTTTGGAGCAGAAGCATTTAAAAAAATTTTTTTCAGTCATTCTCATTGCTGTTTGTCTAAGGCAACTTCAGGGGATGTGTGCTATAAAAGATCTTTCCCATTCAGTCAAACAATTTACCGATTTGGCTTATGAAAAACTTCTTCCTTTGTTTTATGAATTCAGAATCCACCAACTTAATCTTACATTTATGTAGACAGAGAGCTCTTACCTCCATTTAAAAGGAGAGCATGAGATGCTTCTATAGGCTGCATGTATATGATTACTCTATGAAATTATCTGGATCACATTTTCCTTCAGTCTCCTGTGTTTCCTAAAACTTCACTTCTATATTCTACCGGTCTTCTACATCTTCCAATAGATGCATCCGATATTTTTCTCACCAACTTTTCTGATAACTTTGGAGTAGAATTGGAGAGAGATGGTATAGATTAGCGCAGTTTACCTGGATGTTATCAAAAGAAAGCCTTTACAGGACTAAATCTGTTTTAAATCAGGACTAAAGAATGTTTGTGTTCTTTTGAATATTTATTACAATTCTACATATTACATGACATTTTCTATTTGTAGAAGAGCTTAATTATTCAAGATATGGTCCACAGAATCATAGGGGATGGAAGAGATCCCTGGTGATCACCTAAACTGCTCCCCCCCCCAACCGTCTCCTGCTAAAGTGAGCTTCCTGCTGTATAGGTTGCACAGGAAAGTGTACAGATGGATTTTGAATATTTCCAGAGAAGGAGACTCCACAAACTCTCTGAGAGGCTTGTCCCTGTGCTCTGTCACCCTCACAGTAAAGATGTATTTCTCACATTTGTATGAGACTTTCCTGTGTTTCATTTTGTTCCCATTGCACCTTGTCCTTTCTCTGGACACCAATGAAAAAGCCTGGCCCCTCACAATTGACACCTGTCCTTTAGATACTTATAAGTTTTGATAAGATTCCCTCTCAGTCTTCTCCAAGTTCAACAGTTTCAGCCTCTCAGTCTTTTCTCACAAAGCAGATGCTCCAGGCCCCTGATTGTCTTTGTGGCCCTCTGCTGGACTCCTAGGAGATCTGTCTATTATGAAACTGAAGTGCTCAGACCTGGACAGTTTTCTAGTTGTGGCCTCACCAAGACAGAGTAGAGGGGGAGCATCACCTTCTTCAATCTACTGGCCATTCTCTTTTTAATGGTACCCCAGGATACCAATTGGCCTTCTTGGCCATGATGGCACACTGTTTACTCATGGTCAACCTGTTGTCCACCAGGATGTCCAGGTCATTCTCTTCAGAGATCCTTTCCAACACATCATCCCCTAACCTGCATTGATTCATGCAGTTATTCATCTTGTAGGACCTTGCCCTTGTTGAACCTCATTATGCTATTTTCCATCCAGCTGTCTGGGTCTTGATGGATGGCAGCAAAGCCTTTTGTAGTGTTAGCCATTCCTCCCAGCCTTCTACTCTATTGAAGATTCACTATAGCTATCATTATAGCACTTGTCAGCAAGGATGAAAAGTCAGATATGTACTGTTGTTTTGCATGAATCACAACTGCTGTATGATTCAAGCTCAAGCTTCTCTCAGTCACTGTCATTAAATATGACTTCAGAATTAGTGCATGCAAAGTGTGAAGGGTCTTCCTTGAGTGAACTCCACAGGTTGCTAATCATTTAAATAAACAAAAAGAATAATGAAAAATCTCAACAAAAATGTCAGCATGTGTAATTTGATTTGGTAAGTTAATTACTGATGCTGACTAGCACAATATTCCCCTACTTTATGAGAATAACTCAATATGGAAGAAAATTCTCTGATGTTTTCCTAGTCATCGTTAGATAGTGAATTTTCCCCACCCAGTGTCAGAAGTGTTATCATATAGTATTGGAGCACCACTTAGAACAAACTATAAGAGAAGTATCTGTGGGCAAATCATAAAATCATATTTGCTTTCTATGATTTCGTCTTGACATTATATCACAGGCACTCTTGATCTTCACCAGGTGCCTGACTCTAATCAAAGTGATCAGAGTATCCTCTCTTCTCACTGGGTTGGTTCCTGCCCTCACACTTTTAAAATCTAACTAACTTTAGCCTCGTGTATACACCCAAAGTGTTTAACAGTCTCATACTATATCTCACTTTGAGTACACTTATTTTTGAACAAATTGCTCATCTATTGTAACACTCAGAAGTGCCTGGGAGATCTTGCTCAAAGGGAGAATCTGAGTGACCACAGGCGTTGTCTCTTCCTAGTTCATTTAATAGCTCACAGTGGGAGAAAAAATGAAATGTTACTAAAAGCAATGGAATTACGTCCCCATTGATAAGGATGAAGAGAGTAAGTCTTGAAAATGTGTAGGCAATAGAAATTCCCTCTGGTGACATCTCTGTAGCTATTTAAAAAGTCCTTCCAACTTCACTTTGGTGAATTGGGAAAGTAAATGAGTGGGATAGAAATAATGGTCTCCCACTGCTCAGAAATAATTTATTTTCTTTTTTCTACAGCACAGCAAACCCCATTTCCCCTGACTTTTGGTCAATAGAACTTATGCCCATGGAGAAGTATGTGAATGCCCTGAGCAGGTAGCATTGTTCTGCTGCTAACTAAAAAGTCAGAGGAAGCTGATTTCTTTGGCTCTTTACAGATAGTGATCATTCCAGTTCTATAAAGGATGTTAAATGGTCATACTTTCTAAGGTGTCTGTTGATCTTGACTATGACACACAAAAGTACTTGTGATGGTCATGCTGGCACTGAGGATAAACGAACAAAAGAGGCCGAGAGGAATTTAGTGACCAACACCCTGAGTGAAGAGGAGAAATAAACAGAACAATTTCTTCAGCTTTTTAACAGTGATAATTCAAGAGTTGATTGAAATTTACTAATGTTACTTTTCCCCCACCTCCCCACTCCCATCTATTTGAAAAGACTTGTCCTCTGGAACAAAGCTGTTACCATTCTCCAATACTTGAAAGCAACACAATTAGAACTCCAAATCTGGCACAATTTAATTCCTTGGCTATTATCAGGAAAGAAATCACACCCTCCTTCAATAACTTTTGCAAGTCTGAGCTCCTGCAAGGCAAGCAATCTTCTGCAGACTTACTAATTCTGATATTTTTCTAAGTTTTTCTTCCAGTGTTCTCTTGGTTAGTACTAATAGTACTAGTGAAATATGAAACTACTACTTAGAAATCTGAAATGACAACTGTTCTGGAAAAACAAAAATATTAATATATACCAAACATCAAAAATCAACTCTATCTTTTCTAGGAAGTGAACTTGAAGTTTGAAAATGGAATAAATGGACCTCATGACAGTATGATATAGAATTTGTTATTGAAGTAAGCTTAAGTACGGGTGAAATTTAGAAGTTAATGTTTATTTACCAGACATTTCAATTTGAGACTTGTAACATGCCTTATGAAAAGAATGATATAATCATTAATAGTGATACGATTCCTTCCTTAGGGACTGCCTCCTATTATTTGTTCTATATTTGTCAGTGATCAGGTCTCTTGATGCAACTGAAATATAAAGAGAAGAGAGCACAAATGTGTCAAGCATCAGATCTTGAATGACATGGAATATTTGACCCATGTAAGATGTTAATTTCAGCTTTATAGCAGACTGTATTTTCTAATTAGCATCCAATTTTAATTTTACAATACATTGAAAAATATCAAGACTGTGTTCCTCCATAATAATTCTTAATAGTGCTTTATATAAATAGTATACAGTGCTTTACATCTATACTATGCACGTCTACATATATATATTAAACTCAATTTTAGTAATTAGGATTCATTCTGCAGTTGTGAAGACCAATATGGACTTACTGATATTTAAGATTTTATTACAATATTATAAATTTGTCTCATATTTCTTTTATTATTATTATTATTTATTTATTTTGAGGCCTCTTGTGACTACATCATCTTTTCAATCTTACTGTCTCCATCCTAGCAATATAACTGAGAAACTATACATTAAGGGAAAGCATGCACACTAATTGAGGGGAAGAGCAGAAATGAATTGAGATGGTCCAAGAAGATCACTCAATTTTCTGCTGACAAATTAGATCATAGCATAATAGGACACCAATCTTGGTACGTGGGTATGTATAAAATAGGGAGCATTAGCAGCAATAATACAGGAGCTACAAAGGAATTATATGTGCATGTACATGATCTACAAGTCACACAGAATAAAACACCCATGGAAGAACAGGGATATTGATTATATTATTTTCCTTCACATTGTTCACATATTGGTGTCTTTGTTGATGCAGCTTCATATCTGATCATCCCTGTTGTGTTAAAGTTTATTGAAATGTACATATTGTAAGTATAAAAAGGCACTTCAAGAATTTGTGTTTATCTCATATATAACATTGACTACAGAGGTTTTAATCTGATTAAGGTTTTTGTTTGTTTGTTTGTTTGTTTGTTTTTAAATAAGACAGCATACACTGAAGAATACACCATTTGAAGTAAAACATAATACTGGAGAATATATGACTGAATGTAATAAGTTACTTTAAAGCCAAATTATTCTCATCGTTAAAGGTTGATATTTTGTTTGTTTGAATATATGAGAGCTGAGAGCTGTTCTGAAAATAATGTTTCCTATTTTATTATTTTGGCCTATGACATCAGAGGTGGATGTTGGTGGTATGGCAATAGAGGCTGAAACTTCTGGCCAACATTCCATTACATTCTGTTGCTGGATGACAGATGGCAGCAGAGAGGCATTCTGACAAAATGGCGTCTGACATGGAAGTGTGTGGGAAGCAAAAACATTTAACTGAATTCCTCCACACATAAAGAATGACACCCACTGACACTGATGACAAGCGTTTATGGACAACGAACAGTGGATTTCATCACTGTGAGGTCGTGGGTAGTGCTTTCAGTAGTGGTGAGAGTGATGTGAAAAACAAGCCAAGTTTGAGAAGACCATGTAGATTTTAACAAGAATGGCATGCAGGCTCTTGCTCGCTGCTGGTGAAAATACATAGCTAATGGTGATGATTATGTTGAAAAAATAGTGTTTTGTTCCTGTGAACTTGCTCTATCCAATGGTGTTATTATGCTCTTTGCATCTTTTGTAGTATCCATGGAAATAAATAGGAGGCATTACTTTTACGGTGATCTGTGTACCTAGCTTCAGTTTCCTGCTACTAGATACTACAGAGATGGCACAATTTCTAGAAGAGCCTAAGTGAATAGTAAGGAAAAATATAGTTTTGTGAGCTCAACTTCAGGCTTATTAAAGTGACATCATAATATAATTATTTTTTTCAGTATCTATTTTATTATGTAAAACACGAGCTACATACTTAAATTTGTTTATTAATTTAAATTATACAGAGGCTTCAGAAAAAATAATCATTTGTAAAATGTCTTCTAGCTCAATGTAGAAAGTTTTCAGCTAGATCTTAGGGTGAGATTTTACAAAGAAAAAAGAAACCTGTCTCTGATTTATCGAGCTGAACAGATCTAGTTGTACTAATGCTGTTATATTTAGTCACTGATAATCTGATTTGATTCCAATACTGTTTACTAGATTTAATTTAGGATTTCTGTAGCTTTGTGAAGACTTTCAGTTTATGTTAGACTTATTTGGTATAGTAGGTATTTTATAATAGTGGGTGTTTTTTTGTTTGTTTGTTTGTTTGTTTTGAAAAGGACGGAGATGTTCAGGTTTGAGGACAGTATTCACATTATTTTAACCATTGTGTAATGAATCACTAGTTTCAATAGTAATAAGAATAGGAAACTTACAGAAAAGTTGTGTATTACACTAGAAAAGTAATTCTGACTATTAAGATCTCAGGAAAAAAAGTATTAACTTAGATTCCTCACAGACATTCTGAATGCTTATTCAAATCCCAGAACACCGAAGATTATTAGAGTTTTGACAGCAGTTTTAATGGAGAAGGTTCTTTAGCTGTCACTTCCTGATTCACCTCAAAGAAGTATCAGCACTGTATTAATTTATTTTATTTTTTTTAATATTACTGTTAAACAGCAGAGACCACAATAGAGAGAGAGAATAGGGAAAATAAAACTTCTCTCCTGAGTCCTTGTACTGACAGAATACACATGAACTCACAATAGGAGTAGACAATATCACCAAAGGCAGTAAAAGCAGAATGGCCATCTCCAAATGAGTCAATAAAAGTAAGTTTCTGCTAGTCCAATACAGAGAAAACATCAATTTGTAACCAAAAATCTAGTGACGGACAGAATCAAACTATAGGAAAAAAACACCAGCAAGGCAACTGAGAACTCAGTGCCATTGGAAGCATCTAATGCTTTCTAAGCTGAACTAATCTGGTATCTCTCATATGGTAGTAATCAGTCTAAAATGCTTCAGAGGAAAGCATGAAAGGGAGAAACCGGGAGGCTCTAATTAATTATCAGCAGAATTAAAAAATCAAATTAAACAGTGAATAAGTTTCCTTCTCAACCATCTGCAGCTTTCATTCTAAAACAGTAAATGAGTTCAGGGATTGAATACTTACAAAAGGAAACCAAAAACCAGCCTGCAGATGTAACAGTGAATATTGCTAGTACGTTAATGTAAGTGTTACAGGTCAGGATGTATTGCACATTAAATCTTGTTTTACTTAGAGCTTATTCTTTTGCCTAAAAAGTAGTGAAGAAAAGAAATCAAGTAACTTTCCACGGACCAGGTGTGTGACTTTTTAAAACAGGAAAAAAAAAAAAAAAAAAAAAAAAAAGAGCAACAATATACTCCAATGGTTCCACATAGTATAAGACTAACAGCTTGCATGCTCAGGATTGATGTTTAAAATCTGATATCCTATTTCACAGTAATCATGGGCAACATTTTATTTCAGTGATTATTTTTCCAATCATAAATGTTATGGAAGCTTGATTATGAAGTTAAAATTAATGTTATGGAAGCTTGATTATGAAGTTAAAATTAATGTGGTTTCAAAATCTGAAAAAAACAGATCAGTACTCAACAGATATTTACTATTATTACTTGATAACTAAGGAAGTTTCTGTCTGACACAGCTTTTAACTCCTGCTTTTAGACTGTTTTTCAGTACTCAGGATAGAGGTTCTGTTTAGTTTGAGTCTTACCCTGAAATTTCTTAAATCTACTCTCCTGCTTTCTATGGAAATTCTAAGAAATTACATGAAGTTTCTGCAACGATAAATATTCAAAGATGAATTGGAAACAAAGTTAAAAAGCTCAAATTTTCTTGTTCTTAGCAGGAAAAAAACACTGAGTTGAAGTGAAATATGATTTGAAATGACCCAGTGAATATTAGAGATCATTCATTCAGTTTACTGGTTTTACAAAATTATATAACTCTCCTGCCCATTAATCACCTCTTCCCTTTTATTTCTGAAATGTATAAATGAGTATATATAATTATGTCACCATGATTAATCATCAAATTTTATTTAAACAGTTCAGTCAAATCTTACTTCTTGCTTTGCTTCATGGATAATGAAGCAGTTATTAGCATATCAGGAGCGCATTAATATGGATATGAAATGTTTACGGTAATGTGGTACTATATACACAACATATATGGCAGAGTTTTCTAAATTCTGTTATAATTACAATGATAAACTTCAAAACATCACAGTTAGATTGAACAGCTTTGCTTCTTCCGTGTCCTATTAAGCAGGATTACATTTTCAGATCCTACATGCTTCTCAGATTGGCCTACATCTTGATTCCAAGACTGTGCTTTATGATATTTTGATTTCATTCTTTTTTCTTATTATTTAAATCAAATAAAATACTAAAAAATAGACTTGAAGTGATGGGCATTGTGTTGTGAAGAAATACCAGCACCATCTATTTCCCTGCCAAATACTATTACTTATATTTTTAGTGAAAACAAATAAAGATGTTTATATTTCCAACTTTGTTGCCTAAATTTCAATTTTGATACAGAGGAGAAATGGGTCAAACAGAGTATGGAAAAGAAAATGGCATCAAAAGACCTGATATCAAAATGCTATTATCATAATTGTTGCACCACAACTACAACAAAGAAATCACATTTAAAGAAAATTATCTTACCACTACTTTTCTAAAATGCTCTTGCAAAGATTTGAAACAATATAAATGTATGTAAACTACAATCTAAAAGAGAGAAAACCTGAGAAAAGAAAAAAAAAAAAAGAAGAAGAAGAAGGTGTTCCAGCACCTCACCACTCCCACAGTAAAGAACTTTTCCCTGACATCCAACCTAATAGGCACATTAAAGGTGCACAGTTTGAATAAAAGCATACCAATAAGTATGGAAAACATATTTATTGCCTGTAAGTGTTTGCTATAGCAAGACAGATAGTTTTCAGACATCAAGGTGAAACATTCTAATAAGATTTTAGCAGCATACTCTGCACCATAGTCCCACCATTCACAGTGAATATTTAAGGAAACTGACAAAGGGCATAATAGTTAATTGACTTCTTATGAGGACATCAAAACTATAACACTGAGGTGGGTGAGTTTTGAGCATCACAAGCAATTTTCCATTATTTATTTTCTGTCCCCCTCCCTAAAATTTCCACCTTAGGAAATATAACTGTTCTGACATTTAACATAGTGCATGGCTAAAAGCAATTAAACTTTAGCAGCACTGCTGAAGAACGTCAGTGTGAACTTGTTTTCTACCTTGAATAACTAGATACTTGGAATCAGTACCAAGTTGATGTTGATTTATTTAGGGCTTAAAAGTTCCCATCATTCCATTCATGTTACTGCAATTTCCATGAGATTAATTATTGTTGACCAAATGGTTGAGCTGTCCTCATCTGTTGGTTTGTTTTTCTTTATTAATTAACTTTTGTACCAGTATATGTCAATTGTACATGTGTTAAAATAAGTATGAATTAGTTTGCAACTTCACTGCAAGTAAGAATAGGCCCTAACAGACAGATTAAATTTTGAATTTTAAGAAACACGCTTATGTTCTGCTTTTCCAGTTGCAGTAATTCTCTCTCTTTTTTTTCAATATATGTGACTGTAAATAATCTTGATGTAAATTTGTTTGAGCTGCTAGATCAGACACAAAAAATTTGAGTGAAGCTTAAAAATTTTATTACAAAAGCAGCAGTTTTTACTTAAGTGAGATTTCATTTGACCAAATCGTAGTCATTCTGGTCATTCAATCATTCAACTTGTTCAACAAAATTTTAAAAATACCTATTTTTCAGAGTAGTCTTAATTTCAGATGTTAGTGAACGTGTTCCCATTTACCCTTTAGCAATTGTCATTCACTGGGAAAGAAGTTATATTCTGTTAGATATGTGGCACACTTACTATGTAGACAAAAAACAAGAGACACTGTCAGAAAGAAGACACAAATCATATGGCACTAAATTTGTTCTCCATAAATCAAAAATCTATTTCATGCTTCTTTTTGGGTGACCTGGGGTTTAAAGAGAGAAAATGACTTCCCAACTCTTAGTGAAGTAAACTCACTGATTATAAACTGAATAAGCTTCATTTCACTTAAAAGGCTGATGCATTATATTTTTCATGTTTTTACTTTACTCAAATATAACCAAAAAATCCATGGAAAATTAAGCTTTTGTAGACTAAAAGTTAATTCAGAGACAGTATATTAACAAGCTTTGCCTTTTCCTTGCCATGGAGAAGCTGCAGACCACTCCCACTTGGTGATGGATATTACAACAATAACATAGCATTGCCTTTGTCTAACATTACTTCAAGAAGTCCTCATGAGAGCACTGTTCCTGTTTAACTGTAGACATGTTGAATAGTTGTTTTTTCATAAGAAAACTGTATAATGACTTGAGTGACCAAAATGGATGGATGGGATCCACACAGCACTCTGCATGTGGGTTTGGAGTTCTGTTGATGTCACATCACTGGGGGATCCCAGTATCATAAGGGACATAAGATTATCCATGCTATTCTCTACTTATCATGATAAATCTAATAAATAACATTTTAAATGATATCTAAGTGCCTTTCTAGCTGATGTCATAACAAACCAGAACCTCCCAGAGCAAAACACGGGCCTACCTATGAGGATTTTTTCTGGCTGTACCAAAGTGTGATTGTCTGTAAAATGTCCTTTGTTTTTTCCTGAAAACATTTTGAAACCCCTGAGTCAAGATAAGTCATTCTGATTCAACCTATGTGAATTATTCAGGGTTTTTTTTTTTTTTTTTTTTTTTTTGGTTTTTTTTAATGTTTGTTTTGTTATCTAGTGGCTTACAGGCAAAGGATGGCTATTCTTCTACCAGCAGTAAAGATGACCTGCTTCTGTTAACATTTCCACTTCACAGAAGCCAAAGATGAACTTATGATCGATTTAAATTATAACTGAAATTTCTTACTGGCATGGTTTATGTTCCTTTCACAACGCACACAGTAAAATTTATATATGTATACAATACAGATAAAGATACAAATATATTTATATATGTATATATATATAGTATACTTGATATACTGTAACTGTATTTCAGAATCTGTTCAAGAAAATAGGTTATACTGAATGGATAGAGTGAACTAGAAAGTATGAAATCCTCTCTGTCCTTACCGGAATTATCCTCACAAATGATGGTTCAGGTTTTCTCAGCCAGCATCAAAAATTGTTTCCAGTATCCAGTATCTTTAAAAACCAACTTGTTTGTATGAATGTAAATCTACTGTCAGATGTAGATAAAACTTGCTACTTTTAAATTTCTAGGGGGTTGAATCACAGGTGTACTCAGTAAAGGTTTTGGAAAATACAGAACATTTGAGCACCTAAGAAATAGTAGGTTCTATTTTGGAAGCCAAATAAAGAATCCAAACTGAAAATACAGTTTATTCTTGATGGTATTCATCTGCATAAATTAATTCAGAGTCTATAGAATAGAATAGCAAGGGATAGAGCTACACATATTCCAAGGAATCATCCTTGAGTTTAGGTTATATGCAGTTTTTCTGTTTTATACAGAACAGGCTTTCTTTAAATGTTTTCTTATTCCCAGAAGGATTTTAAAACTATTCTCTCCCAGCTGAGTGAAAACAGTGCCTCAGCTGTTACATCTGCAGGGAACAACAGATGAGTAACTATGCATCCTGAACATAATGCCTTGCACCCCACTGATTTCAGTCATGTCTTTTCATTTAATGCTTTCTTTCCATATATATAAGTGATAATTTGACTTTTCAGGCTATTTTCCAGATATCAAGATTTATTTATTTATTTATCCATGAAGATTTCAGTGAATACATAGTGCTATTATTTTTACTACAGTTGATTATCCTGTGAATAATTCTCACTAGGAAAAAATAAATAAACAAATAAAAAGAACCCAACCAAACAAAACCCTTATTTTGCTTTTGACTTCCCCAGATTATAAATACTAGGAAGGTAGGACATGAGAAGAAAATACAACAAATGTGACTACATCTTCCATTCACAAACCACACAGAAAATGTTTCTAAATTAGACACACATGCTGAAGTCAGTGGTGTTCAAACCATTCATGAGCAGGAAAAAGCTAATTATTTTATCTGAAATGTTAATCCAGCTGCCAATGTAATATAATTTTCAGGTTACTATTTAATTACTGTTGAAAGCAATGAAGAAAATTTGTCTGAAGGATACCATGTGGAAGTCTACAATAGCTTACGATACGTACCACCATACACTCCTGTATATTTCAAAGGCATTGGAACTAGAAGTTTTAATAAAGCATGTGGCAGACTCTGAATTTAATTCAGCTCCAGTCTGTGAACAGTTAAACAACGTTTATGTAGCTGTAGATTCACTTTAACATCGCCATTTTTCAAGATCAGTTATCTAGTTTAGTGTTCAAAGTCCTGCTATATTTGACTTTAAATTTGACTGTAGATATTTCTGCAGAAGAAAAAAGCTATAAATCTGTCATCTAATAAAATTGCTTTATTTCTTTGAACATGGAAGGAAATACCTGGAAATTTATTTGAGACTTTTAATAAAAAGCACTGATCACAAAAATTACACACTCCCTCCTGGACGTTTCTACTAATGTGTCTCTTTAGCTGATAATAAAGCAGGACTTTTCAATAGTCAGTGATCCCTCTTTCAACACATGTCCAATATTTTACCGGACTTTTGTATAGTGGCTTGAATAGTAGGAGAAGAATTTGCAGATAATAGCATTATATACTTTAGCAGTTTGCAGAATACTGTCATTTAAGACCTTTTTTTTGGAAGGCACATTTAGATATCAATATAAGCAATTTTTCAGAGCATTCTGAGGTTATATAAAGAAAAATTTTTAAAAAAAATTAAAATGTAGAAAAAACAATTGCCCTTAGATGACATTTCTAGCAAGGAGGGCATGACAAGAAGCTTTGTCTCCTGTCAGAGGCTTTTCTATAATTATCTTTTAACGGAACAGACAGATTTATTTCTTAAGGTCTGCCAAAAAAAGAATGTTGTTTACTGTGAACCTCAAAGGATAAGGACACATCCCATCAGAAAAACAGAATTGCAGCTGATGTTATTGACATTTTGAAATGTAGTGCTAGTAAGGCTTTTACTACAACTGCTGAAGAAGCTGTTCTTGTGTAGCCAGAACTGAGTTCTGCAGTTTGTTCTGACTTATTTTGTATAATGCCATGTATATATGGAATGGGTTGTTTATACACATACAGCACTGTGTGGTTTTATTCACATATTATCTATTAATCACATTGTCTTATTGTTAATATTATTGTCTTATTATTAATATTCTTGCTTCCCAAGCATCCTGGGTCATTTATGCTTATATACCATGGTATGTCCACCATGGTATTTCCGTCAACAGCCAAAGACAGATCTATTCAAGAGTCATTTTCAGGACTTTGGACTTCTCTCTTTATCTGTGTGCTTGAAATTGCTTTTAACTGTTCCACTGAGCTGTTCTTTCTATCAAGTGAACAACTGAAATAGAGTACTTAAAGTAGAAAATTAAACCAATTGGCCTTTTTGCCTCTCTTTGAATATAAAACTCACATTTTTGTAAGGGTACATCAGTAGTCACTTAACTTTTGAATTAATATTTGATATCAATATTTATTTCCAGTTCCAGTCAATTATTATGTGGGGAAAAAAAAAAAAAAGCAAAAAATATTTTCTGGAATTTTATAAAAATAACTGATATCAAGGCAATGCTGTATTTCTGTTATGTGTAAAGATCCATAAATGGGTAAATAAATATCCTGTAAACAAATGTACCAAGCAGTTGCATTTCATGCTACACCATAAATCATTCATTCAAAACTTTCAGTAGAAGTTCATTAAGAGTCTGAATTAAAACATTCAAATCAGACTATTTGGAATTAAAACACCTCAATCACCAATGAAAAGCTATTGTTCTACCATTAAAAAAAAAACAAAACAAACAAACAAAAAAAAAACAGCTTTGCAATGCATAAAGGCAGATCACATCTTTGAGTGATAGACATGAAAAAATACATATTAAATAGTACAGATGAAATTAAGATCTACTGTAGTTTTAC
>PPHD01015533.1:0-16050 GCA_002909625.1 Bambusicola thoracicus
TTTTTTTTTTTTTTTTTTTTTTTTCCCCCTTTTCAGCCTCCAGACAAATGCTCATTTGTTAATTTCAAATTGTGAGTGTCTGAAAACAAACATTTCCTGGCTGCAAAAAATGAGTGTAGTATAGAAAGAATTAACAATAAACGCATCTGAGCAATTGGTTGTCATGAAAATCTTGCAGATCTACTTCAGACATGTTTATTGCTAGTGTGTAGACAGTCCTGAGGCAGAGATGATAGCACAGTTTGGAAACATCAGGAAGAGCTGGACAGGTAATCTCACAGTGTGCAATCCCACGGCAGTGGGAAAATCTTGAATGCTCTGAATTCCATTTTCTAATGTGTATTTAGAGTTGAGGTCACTCAGTGCACAGCAGGAAAGCAAAGGGCTTCTGACTGAACCACTTGAGGACAGATCTGATCCCATCTCATCTTTCCTCATGTAACGTGCTAATACTACAGTTTGGGGTCTGAAAAGGAACCCACCAATAACATGAAATTTGCAGAAAAATCAATGTTTCCTAGACTTGCAAGGCTCATTGATAAACATCTGTCCAGATACAGATCTTCATATATCAGCCAGCACTGGCAGTACCACTGCATATACAGATTCTACTGTTGGCTATCCTGTGCTCAGATGTCTGGAGGTATGATAGGTCTGAGTGAATAATGAACCAGATATAGTAAGATTACCTGTGGTAAACTGGATTACAATCTGGATGGCTGTTAGTCAGATAGGAATCACTTTGCAGATCTGTGTTCACTTATCATTAGGCAGCAGCAAAACTGAATAAATAAGGTGTGGTAAAGGAATCCATAAGGAAATCAGGTTTTGGTTTTTCCTTATAGTCTCTAAAATAGTTTTCTCCCATTATGATGGAGTAACACAGAGAATCTACCAGATTTGCTTAACCATCATCTAGTTTAATCACTTTTAAGTGATTGGTTATGTAATTTACAACTTTACTCAATATGAAAAATGTGAAAAGGAATCCAGTAGTAAAGCTTTTGTTTGTTTGCTTGTTTGTTTGTTTTTGTTTTTTGTTTTTTGCTTTTTGCTTTTTGCTTTTTTCCTATCCTTACTCTCAGCGTAATTCATTTCATTTTAAGTAATGAAAATGTAGAGTCTATTTAGAATGCTGATTTTTTTTATTATTATTTAGTAGAGTTTTTTTGCTCCTACTTATCACTGTGATTTGAAGTATTCAGGATAAAGGGCAGAAAAGCCTTTCATAAGTTTTAGTTAGTTTTGGAGGTTTAATTAGATTCTATAAAATTATTTATAATATTTTTATTAATCTAATTGCATGCATCTGAGACTTTAAAGTCTTTTTTATATGTAATTTAAATACATTCCCATGAAAATGATAACCAGTAAGCCAGAAGACTTTGTTATGTATTTCATAGCTTTTGCATTTATTAGAAGTAGAAAACTAAAGAAGCATAAACGCAACAGAGAAAATGCTCTCTGTTTCTTAGGAATGGATGAATGTCTGGCTTCTGAAATGTTTTCTTAGGCCATGACTGGCATGCTTGTTCCCTTCAGTCCGTTTTGACATCTCATGGCACCTGATTTGGATTCCCAGTTATCAACAATATGTATGAGAGATCAGATGTTATCATCAAGAAACAAAAGCAGTAAGAAACAAAGAAAGAATTTCTTCATAATAAAAATAGAGGCCTAATTACTTTTTATGCAGTCCTCACAAAGTCTAAATTCAGTGATGAAATAGAACTGAAAAAAAATTATGGAAAGAGTT
Source organism: Bambusicola thoracicus (assembly GCA_002909625.1). Classification (NCBI taxonomy): domain Eukaryota; kingdom Metazoa; phylum Chordata; class Aves; order Galliformes; family Phasianidae; genus Bambusicola; species Bambusicola thoracicus. The sequence goes on from PPHD01015533.1 coordinate 1,757, forward strand.
TCATATTATCACAGAACCATAGCGTCACTAAGGTTGAAAAAGACCTCCAAGATCATCCAGACCATCCAGCCACCTACCACCAATATTTCACACTAAAACATGTCCCTCAGTACAAAACCTAAATGTTTCTTGAACACCTCCAGGGTTGGTGACTGAACCACTGTGCTGGGCAGCCTGTTCCAGAGCCAGAGAGCTCTTTCAGAAAATAAATTTTTCCTAAAGTCCAATCTGAATTTCCCCTGGTGCTACTTGAGGCCATTCCCTCTAACATTAGTACTATCGCTAGTTACATGGGACAGGAGACTGATACCCACCTCGCCAGAACTTCAGGTAGTTGTAGAGACCTATAAGATCTCCCCTGAGCCTCCTCTTCTCCAGACTAAACAATCCTAGTTCTCTCAGCTGCTCCTTATAAGAGTTGTGCTCCAGAGACAGAAAAGCAGATAGCTGCAAAAAACCTTTCTAAAATCCAGTGCATTTCAGTTTTCATCCTTTTATGTCATCAGTTCTTGGCACATGTCAACAGTTTATGGACTGGTTCAGCCCAGTTCTGTGACTAGTGGAGTGGAGGGATTTTGCAAAATCCGCACCTCCAGAAAAGGGAAATGGGATCTCAAAATAGTTAAAAAAGCAGTGGCAACGATCTGAGGAGAAACAAACTAATTTAATAAATATGGTATCGGAATGCAAGATAACACATTGTAATACAATATAATTATAATTGAAGCAAATAAATCAGATAGAGTGAGAGAAAGAGTATCTGAAAGCTGTAGGCCTAACAGTAGTGCTGAGGCAATGCGTGCGGTTGGGATGAGCAACAGGGAGGAGAACTTAGGGAAAAGAGAGACATCAGGTCACCTTTCCAGGGGTATTATCTCCTCTGTGACTGAAAGCTCCCTAGGATATGTAGTTCTTCTCTTCCGGACAGGTGCCCAGAACTGGAGCATTAACACTTTAACTCCCAGTGCACTACATGATGTTATGATGTGGAATACCGATAACCAAAAATCATAAAAATTGACATTCCACCCCTTATTCTACATCGCTACATCATGCTTAATATATACAAACAAAATACAATAATTAACAAGCATTAAACACATGCACACACATACCTATATATATACAAATGGAATTACTGACTGCACTCCCCCATCATCAAATTCCCTTGTGGTACACATTGAACATCCGCATTTTTCTGCATCACCCACCAAGTGGACCCAGGTCCCTGGGCAAAAGCAATTCCACGGAGGGGTTATCTCTTCCCAAAAGCTGTGAAGACCCAAACCACTTTTCCCAACATGTTTTTTACATGCACTACAGGGACCTTATCTCCCTTGACAGTATGTAGGGATCTGGCAGGACAATCCATAGCGATTGATGGATCCTTGAGTGTTGACCAACCAGGTGGTTTCTGTCAAATGTTTCTCCTAGTGCTTAAATGTTCCGCCACCCATTGCTTTCAACATGATTTTTTAACAACCCATTGTATTGTTCAATTTTGCCAGAAGCTGGTGTATGATAGGAGATATGATAAATCCACTCAATGCCATGATCTTTGGCCCAAGTATTTACAAGAGAATTTTTGAAATAAGTCCCACTATATGACTCAATTCTTTCTGGAGTGCCATGTTGCCACAGAACTTGTTTCTTGAGACATAATATAGTGTTTTGGGTGGTAGCATGGGGTACAGCATTTGTTTCAAGCCACTCAGTGGTTGCCTCCACCATGGTAAGCACTTAACACTCACCATTATGAGATTGGGGCAAAGTGATATAATCAACCTGCCATGCCTCCCCATTTGTATACTTTTGCCATCGCCCTTCCCCCCAGAGAGGTTTCATCTTCTTGGCTTGTTTAATTGTGGTGCATGTGTCACAGCCACAAATAGCCTGTGAAATAACATCCATAGTTAAGTCCACCCCTTGGTCTCTAGCCCATTTATATGTTGCATCTCTTCCTTGATGGCCCAAAGTATCATGGGCTCACTGAGCTAGAAATAATTCATTCTTGTGTTGCCAATCCAAGTCTATTTTGGCAGCTCAATCTATCTGATGGTTATTTTGCTGCTATTCAGTAGCCCTACTCTTGGGCACATGGGTATGTACATGTTGCACCTTTATGAGAGTAACTTCTGGAGTGATATGAAATGTCTTAGGTCTCTACTTTGGTGTCCACAATGTGATAAAATTCACCACAGCAAGGAAGACAAATACGAAAGGTAAGAAAACACAGCTTACCATCTTCAGCTGCTAGATGTGTTTCTTGGTTAGATGCCATAAAATGTTCTATATGAATCTGAGTGATAACAGTATTAAAGCAGTGCCAAATTTAAAACTATTTAATTATTTTCTTCATATGTGTTCAGTATATGTAATGTAATCTCTGACTGGTGACTCTACACATTACTACAATTCAAATATCAAATCATAGTTATTAAAGTAGAGAATTAGAGAACAGTTCTGGGATTAATTTTGTATCCTTCTACATGAAAATCCAAGCCTCTGTAGTTATCTTCAGTCAAGCCATTCAAGACTCAAAGGGAGCCATAAAAGGAACTAAAAATAACCTTACATCGCTTGTCTGCGCATAGAAATATCATACTTTCAACACAGAAACTTCCTGGGATATAATTAAATTGTGTATGTCCCACCCGGACAATGGAAAACTTCCTCTCTAAAATCTTCTTTCTATAAATTCATGTTGTGCATAATTGAAAATAAATGCACATAATCTTTTTTTAATCACTAAATATGCTCATACTGTGGCAGTTTGAGCAGACGTCAGTTACAGGTGTATGAATGTAACGAGTCCTAAAATGGTTAAGTGGCAAATATTCACAAGGCAAAAAACAAGTGGAAGTCTGTAAGTAGATACACTTCATATTAAGCTTCAAATCCTAATTTTATTAATCGTAATTAAACAGATTTCACAAGAGAGAATGCTTTTGTGTTAAACCATGATAACCTCTATGTAATACCTCTCGAAGTTTAAATAGAAAACAATGAGATTTCTGTTTTTTAAAGATAAATGTTTACTTTCTCCATGTAAAGGCTGAGGACTGATTTATATCCTAGTTTTCATTATCAAACATCCTTTGAAATAGTGAGTTTTATGACCACCAAAAATGATGAGGAAAATTCACCCCTTAGTAAAATGCCGAAATTTCCAATATTACCGTGCCCTGAAGATGTAATGGAAGGAAATGTTTCAAAACTAATATACTCATTTTAAAGACTAAATAACGTTCTAATATATATATGTTATTAATACTAACAACCAAGTTTTAATAATCACAGAAAAATAAGCTAGAACCGAAAAATTGAGAAGGCAGATAGAGAAAAATCAAGACAGAAAAAGTCATATAATTTGATTAAGAAGGATAGTCTAAGGTTCTAAACACACACAAAAGGAAATATTTAACATATATGTATCTCCAATGGCAATTTTATAAATACCTCAGTTTTCCTTTTTGTTACATTTTGTGCTTCTCAAAATGATTTTTTATTCAATTCTGTTTCATTTCCATTTTGAACGAGGCAAACAATTTCCGGCCTGAAAATACCCCAGGAAGATTCCAAGGTTTTACAATAATGATATTTTAAAATCAAATATAATTATTGTAGTACATTCTACATTGGATTATGTACTTCTGCTTCTACATTACCATCAAATTAGTTGCTCTGAACATTTTTATCCTGCCAGAAAAAAATTAGTCATGTTTATAGTGCTGGGTTGTATGGTACCGTAAATAGTGCACAAAATACTGCAGGTGTCTTCAGGCTGGATAGACAGCTGACACTGTAGGCAGCCTTGCTATCTTCTCCTACTGTCAAGATTAGTAGAAGTACTTAGAAAGATCCTTTATGACATGAAAATACTGAGATGGGAGAGATGATTTCTATCAATCTTGAAAAAAAATAATTGTCTTTTCTGAAAAGTCTACTATTTTACATGTAGAATGCATTTCTTCATTGGTTTTCTTTAAAATTCCTTTGAATTTTAAAGTTCAGTCTTTCTGGTGTTTTGTTTTGTTTGTTTAACTTTTTTAGTTTATGTTTTTTAAAGAAAAAATCTTTATAATTTTAAAAGAAAATTAATGTATGCAACAATTTTAGGGAAGAACATCTGTATTCTTTTTTATTTTTATCAAATGTTTGTCCCATCTGAAGCTGTACAACTCTAAAACTTTCTTAAAGCACTGTCTTTTATTTGGAGATCCTGAAATATAAGAACTTATGACTTGTATAGTCATTTCAACCTGTGAAAAGAGAATTAAATATTTTCTGCAGAACACATGATTTTTTTTCAGTCTGTTACATTAGGGAAGTATATATCGACTTTGAAATCCTTTGCCATAATCACAATGAATATTCAGCCTACAGCCGAACACATAACATTTTAAACAGATAGATCCAGCACATCTATGGCATCCATTAATACGCCTTTGCTATTTGTCTTAACTACTGACTTGCAGAGAGGATTATGGCTAAGAGAATGCAAAAGGAGGTACATAAGCAGATGTGTTACTCATACATATATTTATGTATGTATATGCATGAATGTCAGTGTTAATTCTTCATACACCCTTGCTAATGTATGCAGTTTTCCACCACTGACAAGTGCCTGCATCTTAAGGTCTAATCAATTGGAACATGTACTTAGAGTTATTCAATTTGCAGAAATACCATAGGGATCGATTTATCACAAATTGTTCATTGATTTCCATAACTGACATTCTTTTTCCAAAACATGCAAATGGGAATTATGTTAGTACTGGCTTTGGTAATTGGAATTACTTTCTGGAAAAGAAAACAATATGTATAAATAAACATTAATACTATATGAAACTAGCATGTCTTTCTTGACTTTGATACTACAGCATGAGTCATTGCAAATGTCTGGAAACAGTGCATACCTCAGCAATCTGCTAGTGAAGAAGAGAACTAGTTTCTATAGAAATTTTGCCTGTGCAAAAGAGATCTCTCAGATATTCCAAGTCATTTACTTAGCACATTACATTTTTGGTGAGACAATCAAACAAAGCCATAGGCAATACGATCAGTGGAAACTGTCCAGCTGATCAGGTATATTTTATGGTGAGACAAATAACTCACCGTTTGATTGCTTTTCTTGATTAGAGGTTTGGTTCACTTGCCTTAACTTAGGATGGCTAACGTCATTTCAGACACTGGTGTAAATCAAGATGCTACATCAAGGTGGCAGATATGTTAGAGAATCTCAGAGACACATTTTTGACAAGCAACGTTGTAGGCTGTTCCTGAAACAGATGAGCACTGTAGGTGCCATAAAATTAGAAGGGATTAATCCTACTCTTAAATTTACTTATTTTTCTATGCTAAATACTTATATCCAATAATAAAAAAGCTCATTAAAGATAAAAGAGGTCATATGTCTCTTTCATTTTAGAAAAGTGTTTTAACCACCAAGTTATAAAGTCAGGATTACATACGCTCACAAGCCAAGTTAATATTTAATTAGTTGATGCATAGTGGAACAGCTTTGGCAGAAGGGATTGAGAAGATTCCTTTCTCCTGTATAACCTTCAGACAAATAGTTAATCTCAATGAAAATGCAGTCTCACATCTCTGAATTTAAAAAATAAAGTGTACCTGTATCTTTTATGCTCTTCATGATAGCTGTCATCACGAACCTGTTGGATAAAAAGGTAGTACCATCATAGTACCATCACAGAAAAACAGAAACAAGTATCACCCTGGAGCTTAGAAAAGGTCATATACATCTCATGAAGCATGATTTTAGGTATAACATATATATATATTTTTTCTTTAGAATGGCTTTATTAATTCAGTTTCTGATTTACTCTGTTACATTTTAAGTATTATGGAGAACTCAAATTCCTGTTTATTTTCTTGAATCGTATTTTGAGTGGGTACAGATTGAGTTGAACATTTGACAATTGAAGGCAACTGGAATTGTCACAGATATTTCTTCCTTATATGCTCTACAGAGAAGTACTTGGAGGTTCAGATGGATGAAGAGCTTGCCATGAAACAACAGTGTGAGCTTGCAGCCTTGAAGGGCAACTGTATCACACATCAAAAGAGGAATGAAAAGTGAGGAGAAGGAATTGACTGTATACCTCTAGTCTGCCCACATGAGGCTCCATCTGGAGTTCTGTGCCCAGAGGAGGGCCGTCAAAATGCTCAGAAGGCTAGAGCACCTCTTCTACAAAGAAAGGTTGTAGGAGCTGAGTTTCTTCAACTTGGAGAGTTGAAGGCATCAGGGAGACACCATTGCATCCTTCCAGTATGTGAGGAGAGCTTATAAATATAAGGAAGACTGACTTTTTACTTGGGTGGATAGTGATGAGACAAAGGGGAATGATTTTAAACTAAAAGAGGGGAGATTTAGATTAGATGTCAGGGAATTTTTGGAACAGGCTGCCCAGAGAGTCTGTGGATTCCCCAACCCTGGTAGTTTTCAAGACCAGGTTAGATGGGACCCTATGCAGCATTATATAGTTCCTGGCAACTCGGCCTGTGGCAGGGAGGTGGAACTATGTGATCTTTAAGGTCCTTTCCAACCCAAGTCATTCTGTGATTGTATGATACTATGATATGATTCTATGGAATAATTCTGTGTCTTTCCCTCTCTACAGTGAGTTTACTACTAATATAACTATACAATACACACAACGCAATAAGGTTTTACTGATAGACTGTTCTTAAACAGTTTACTTTGTATGCGAGGAAACAGCAATATTTTATCAGTAATAAATGACTCATTTTTAAGATGCTCTTCCCATTTATATAATATTTTTTACTGCACACAATACAAGGAGAAAAAACCCTTACACACTAAATTTCTATTATGAATCAATAGACTTACTTTCAGAAATTTATTCAATATGTAGCTTCAGTTGAAGTCACTGGCAAAATAAAACCTGGTTTGTGAAACAGCATATCAAATATTTTTAATCTTCTTTTTCATACATTAATCTTGTAACCTAATGTTCCTAATTCTTTGGTGTCTAATCTACTGTGACTATTTAAATATACACAAAATTATTGTAAAGTGAAAGAAAGAATGTATTATCTTGATCTGGTTAAGTTTACACTAACTTAGAAATAAATAACTACACAAGACAATGGAAGATTGTGTTTCATATATCTCATTCTGTAATATCTTCCAAGTATGTGTTTAGATCTTGTAATAATGGATGGAAATGGTTGTGGAATATTAGTCAAGATTGTTAACATGGAAGGAACCACCAAGGCAATGGGTTTTATCCAGGTTTCACTAAGATACAAATAGTTTCTTTACTGTATAATACTTGTGATTAATATGATCGCTGAGGCAATCTATTGGGAGAGATTTTTAAAGTTATAAAAGTCTCCACAACATGTAAGAAAATATGTAGGAAACAGTTCTTGCTTCAGCAAAATAATGATTTCCATTGATTATTCTTTAATCATGTATGAGAGTCAGTGTGGAAAGTTTATAATCTCTAGTAACATATGCTTTGAGGTAAAGGGGATGCAATTGAAGAAAAAAAATGAAAATTAAGCAGCTGACATTAAACTCAAAATACTGACAGATTCATTTAGTAAGTGTCTACTGTTCTTGATAGAAAAATACATTATTTCCTTTTTATTCCTACTTAATTAAGGACTGTAGAAGACCCTTTTTTTTTTTTTTTTTTTTTCAATCAGTCTTTCTTTTCTTATTTGTTGTCTCACTCTAACACTATCCGGCAGAAAGTTTACTTCATGAAATAAAAAATTGGGTTTTGTTAAACCAGATTTATCTGATATGTATTAACAGTATGCAGATAAAGCAAAAAGAAGTTGTAAAGGATGGCCTCTCACAAAGAAGACTCGTGAAACAAACATTTCATATAAGTAAAAGGGTAAGAAAAGAACAAAAGTACATGGAATATAACAATGAATCACAAATGGTCCAATAATGGACAATGAATAAATATAATCTTTGGAGCCGAGTAAAATGATTTTTAGTAATAACAAATATACAGAATAATAATTTGACATAAACAAAACATGGTATGATTGGATATAACAGCGAATTTCAAAATCATGTAGCAAGAGAAAGAAAGCAAAAAATATTAGCAAACAGAAATAATCTCAAGCACACTTTTTGTGAGGAAAAATAAGCCATCAATATTAGTAGCATACTCTTCTCAGGAAATAATTTAGGATACTGAAGATGTAGCCGCCCTGATTTTCTGTTTAAACAATGAGTACACACAGGTGCAAGGCAGAGGTTGGCCTAATATCAGAGAGAAAGTAGTAAACACTAGAAAGTTTGTTTTTAGCATTATTGCAAATTAGTTATAATAACTGGATAATTTGGAGGAGAAAGATTAGCATCATTATAACTGGACTAATAACTCTTTAAGATCACTAAGATTCTAAGTTTATCACTAAACTCTTGGATATTTCTTCGTCACATATACATTTCATGCGATAAAGTACCATGCACTTGAAGAATTGTTAAAATTTGTAAGGCAAAATCTTCGATCTCCTATAGAAAGGAGTTTATTATCTTAAAGACTTGGATAATGGAAAGGAGATGAAAGTAGTACAGAATGTAAGATTCCAGGAACTTCTGTTGTAAGGCAGAAAATTGTCAGCTGAAAATGACTGGAAAGTACAGAATAATAGTCAACTTAAAGAATTACAACATGACATACATACCGTATAAATCATGCATCCATTAAAAAGGAAAAGCCTAAGATAAATTACATAAGTACTTCCATTAGAAATACAGAGTTCTTAGGCTATTTCAGAATATACTGGTGAGACCATACTGCAAAATGTTACACTCTCTGATTTCCTGTATGAAATAAAATTGAACTGAAACTGGAAATAAAGACGACTAGTAAATGAATCTGTTTTATAAGAGAAGATTGTAAAACTGTCATTTACTTTGTTGAACAGAATGAATACTAAGATGAATATGATTACTGTTTATAAATAGTTATAAAATAAAAACTTTTGTGGAGAAAGCTACTTATGCTTAAGAAAAAAATGGTGGCACAATGAGGGACTAGTATAAAATGGGTATGCATAAATTCAAATTTGAAATTAGGAGCTTTAGAGATGTAAGGTTCTCAGAATGTTCTTTGGTAAAGACAAGAAAAATAAAAGAAAGTATGCAAAATTATGCTTGCAGTTGCAGAGAAATGACTTGATTACCAAAAATTTCTTTCTCATTTTTTTTTAATACTACTATTGCATTTTGTCCTACAAATATCATAAAAAAATTCTTAAATGTTTTTACAACAAATCAACTTAAAGATGCAAATGAGTCTGTAATACCTAGTTTGCAGACAAAAAGATAAGCATTATGCAAACTTGGATTCATTCAAAACGCTTCATACACATATAAAATACAATGCCATATTTCTGTGTGATTTGACAATTAATTTATTTATTTTAAGTAACAGAGCTGAAGAAAACCTCTTTTCTGTTTCCTACCTTATCACCTACCTATTAATATGATAATGTAATCGACTTGGCTTGTCAGAGAATCTTAAACATTTACTGCAAAGTAGTCCATATAGATTGGATTCTACTGATATGCAAATTATGTTCCAACATCTCAATTAAGCCTGTCCATTAAGCCTATGGAAAAAGCCTCTTACTGAAAAATAAGGGTCCTTTGAGATGCTTGAATGTGTAATATCTTTACGGATAAGCATACATGTTTTCTTCAAACTCTGAAAGTATAATCGTATTTGTTACTATCACCACATTATGAATCTACCCTAAACAAAACTTAGGATATTAATCTATCTTAAAAATCACTTTTTCACAAAGCTTCAAAGTACAGTAATATTAGAGAAGTGATGATATATCACTTAAATCCTATGAGAATTAAAATTAGGAATATAGGAATGTCATAGATTCAATCTTAGGAAGAAGGTTTTTATTCATTTTATAATTATTTCAACTGAATTAACTCCTGGGTATTACTTTGCTAATTATGATAGAGCAAAATTTTTATTAATTGTAACAAAATTTCTCCTGAAAATGCTTCTTCATACATCTTAAATCACATAGAATCATAGAATCATTAAATGATTTGGATTGGAAGGGACATTACAGTTCACCTATTTCCAACCACTATGGCATGGGAAGCATTGCCAGCCACTAGATCAGGTTGTCCTGGGGCACAGCCAGACTGACCTTGAACAAATGCAGAGAGGAAGCATCCACAACTTTTCTGGGAAAGCTTTTCTAGTGCCTCATTACACTTTTGAGTAAATAATTTCCACCTAACATCTGAGTTATATGTCCCTACTTTTAGTTTAAAACCATTCCTCCTTGTCTTATCACTAACTGCAGAAAGTTGGTCTCTCTCCTGTTAATAAGCTCAGTTCAAGTACTGGAAGGATGCAATGAGATATCGCTGAAGTTTTCTCTTCTGCAAGCTGAACAAACCCAACTCCTTCAGCATTTCTTCATAGGAGAGGTGCTCCAGCCCTTTGTTCATCTTCAAGGTTCTCCTCTGGACTCACTCCAACAGTTCTACTTTCTTGTGTTGGAGACCACAGGTTTGATTGTAATCTTTCAAATACGCCTAATAGGGACAGAGTAGAGGGAAATTATCAACTCTGGCAACTTGCTGGCAACTCATCTTTTTTTTATGCAGACCAGGATTACAGAATCACAGAACTGTAGGGGTTGGAAGGGACCTCTGGAGATTAAGTCCAACCCCACTACTAAAGCAGGTTCCCTACAGCAACTTGCACAGGAGAGAGTTCAGAAAGGTCTTGAATCTCTCTGGAGAAGGAGATTCCTCAACCTCTCTGGGCAGACTGTTCCAGTTCTCCATCGTCCTCACAGTCAATAATTTCTTCCTCATGTTTGTATGGAATTCCCTGTGCTGCAGTTTTACCCATTTCCCTTTGTTCAGTCTCTTCACATCACTGAAAGATGCTTGGCCTTATTCACTCGACTCTCACACTTTAGTTATAAACAGTGATGAGATCACCTCCCATTCTTCTCTTTTCTAGACTGAAGAGTCCCAGGTCTCTCATCCTTTCTTCATATGTGAGATGCTCCAAATCCCTAATCACATTCGTGGCCCTCTGCAGGATTCTCTCTAGAAGATCTGTGTCTTTTTTTGAACTGAGGAGCCCAGAACTGGACACAGCGTTCTACAGATGTGGCCTTCCCGGGGCAGAGTAGAGGGGGAGGACCACCTTTCTCACACTTTGGGACATTCTCTTTTTTGTGAACCCTAGGATACCACTGGCTGTGTTGGCTCCACAGTGCTGAGCTCTTCTCCCAGTCTGTATACATATATGAATTACCTTGACCCAAGGTAAAAAAACTTGCAGTTTGCCTTGCTGACCTCATTTAATTATCATGGGTCTACTATTCAATAGAATACATTGTGCCAAGTTCTATGACACTTAAGTAATAACTGTGTTATAAAGATTTAATTCATGTTTGTCATAACATGAGAACTGTACCTGAGTTTCTGTGTACAAATCAAGGTGGATCAAAGGCAGCTACATTTATGCAAAATTTTTCTGCATAAATGAAATGATGGATGAACTTCAGACAATGGACCAGCTTCAGACAACATGATTTCTACCACCTTTATGACATAGCATTTGGCTAATGTTTCAGGAGCTCTCCAGGTGGGAATTTCAGACAGCCCTGTAAACTTCCTCAGGCAGTTTCTATGCTTAGATAAAGTGATGACAGCATTTCCATTCTTCTTTGTGTTAACTATCATCTTGAATGGAGAACCCAGTCGTCCCAAGTCCTCTCCAAGTCAGTTTTCAAGACAGAATTAATCAAACTGCATGCAGATAATTTTTAGTAGACAGTAGAAATTGATTCTGTGCACACAAGAGTCATTACGTAGGACAGCTCTGTGTGCACAGATAGACAGGAGGTGTTTAGTACACAGTTTAAAATAATAGAAATTGATCACCATACTAGAGTGCAGCCATGTAGGACCATAAGCCATCTGGATTAGAAGGATTTGGCAAAAGTTCATCTATCATCTCCATTATGCAACAGAGACTCTGGTAACTATCCAGACAACAACTGATTGTCCTGCTCAAGGTGTTTGATTCCCAGTATGAGCATTACTCTATGTAAAACACCCAATAAACAGGTTTGGTTTTCAACAAACACTCTTTCCAGGAGTCTTTTTGACACAGCATTGACAATATAGCATGCATTATGTTTCCTTATATATGTTTATATTTACTGACATTGAATTCTTTGTATATAAGGAAAATCTCAAAAATTTTCTGTGATATAAAAAGTTTTGTTTTGTTTTTAATAATTAGTGAAATAAAAGAACTACAACAACAACAACAAAAAAGCTAGTTAGAAATACATCTGAATGTATGTTGTTATCGTGGAGATGGGGATAAAAATATACAATTGAAGTGAAAACCTAACTTCAAATGTATATTACTATATGTTTTTAAAGGTATTTTGTGATTTTGTCACTGGAAGAACTCAAGACACCTTTATACACCTGAACCTGAAATTATTGTGAACCATGACACCTAGAAGGTAAGTTTAATAAGTGACGCATGCAGAAATAATTAATCCAACTTTGTTTTATCAATGCAGGGAACAAATGTTCAGCATTTTAAAGTGATGTTATATTTGTCATTTGTTTGCTTAGTCCCAAACCAACTCAGAGATTTCAGAATCACTGATGGGCTTTTTTTTTTGTTATGAATATCTATGAGACAACACATTTGCACAGGTAACTATGAATTGATTTTTTTGTTTAGTGTATACTGTAGTTATAGATTAGTTTGTACAAATGCTTGTGGACAAGAATAGAAGGAATAAAATCATTATATAAGATTTAGTTTACTTTCAAATTAATTTAGGTGAATACTTTTCTTAGCATTTGCTCTGTTTTAAACACTACGTTCTGATGCCTATCAACATAATTTCAATAATAATGTTGTTAGAAATAGTCAAACATTTTCAGAATGAATGAACAGTTTTAGTGCAAGTTACTTTTAAGAATGGTAATAGCGTAAGCAGAATTCAGAGTTTCCTTTTGCTGTTGATTTTTGGCTACATTGTTGTGTTAGAATTTACTATGAAGCTTTTCTAAAATTCCATCTTTTCTTCAAAATTATGTTTTTTTAGCATTTTTTATTGTGAAGTAATGATTTTTGTTTTGATCACTTGAATAACTTTTTTCTGTATTACAGAAAATTATGTCTCATTTTCTCTTTTTTTTCTTCATAGTTGAATATGATCTGAGGCACAAGGATGGGAGAGCATATCTTTCTGATAATAACATTTTTAGCAGAAAGGATTGAGAGGATCCTTTTCTCCTGAATAACCTTCAGACTAATAATTAGTTATTCTTAATGGAAATGTAGTCTTATATCTCTGAATTCAGGAATAAAGTGAGACTATGTGGTTCATCGTAGCTATCATTATGAACACATCAGATGAAAATATAATCATAGTATCATCCTTTTTTATTTTTCTTCAGAAAAAAAAAAAAAAAAAAAAAAAATCAGAAACCAATATCTCCCTGCAGCTTAGAAAAGTTCACATATGCCTCAGAGGAGCATCATTTAAGGTATGTTAATCTCAGTTTTCCCTTTTGGATAGCACTATTAATTACTTCCTGAATTATGCCTTTACCTACTTAGGTTACTTAGATAGTATTTTATTATATTTTATTTTATTTCACTGTATTGCATTGCATTTCCAGTTTGTAATAAAGCTTATGTGTACATATGTATTTGGCCACTGATGCAAATCCAACATTATTTTAAAATATCTGAGAAGAGTGTAGCTTTTAAGAAAAAAAAAAAAAAAAAATTGCATTAAACTCTTTTCAAAAGTAATGATAGAATCCTTTCTCCTAAGAATGATTTGCTGGTGAGAAAAAGTGTAAAGAAATGGTGGACATTAATACCACAATCTGATTGTCAAAATAGCAATATTTTAATGCCTCATTCAGGCATCATTCATTGGCATTTAATACATTTTATATATTTATGCTTCAAAATTTCCAGCAAGTTCCTTATAGCATGAAAGCAGAAATTTAGTCTCATGTAGTTCAATCTGACTTTTCACAGCCTTGATCCTCATGTTTTTTTTTCCAAAAACCTTTAAGTCCTCTGTCTCAGAAGACTATGCAATGCAAAATGTAGGAGCATGAATTAAATGAGGAAGTTAATCACACTAAGTGGACAAGTCGCAGGGAAATTGCAAGAAAACGCCTGTAGCTAACTACCAAAACAGTTTTACAGTTTTAAATAGTATTGGAAAAT
>PPHD01015534.1:0-10267 GCA_002909625.1 Bambusicola thoracicus
AAATAAAAAAGGATGGTGTTAGAAGTACTAATATATATTTTTTAAAAAAAGGGAAGTAGGGGTAGGATGACATCTTAGAATCTTTCCTTCAATTGCCAGGTGATTGGGATGCAGATCAAGCACATCTTTTTGAAGGGACTGTCTGAATAAAAATCTACACTAAGATGCAGGAAAATACCACTCAGTAACTAACTGCCCTTTTTGTGTGTGTTAAATACATAACACGTTCTCAAAAATAACACTTTCTGCAGCAGCACTTGCAAAAGAAGATAGCTGACTATTTCACCGCCTTCCAAACACCATAATCTCTCTTAAGTATTACGAGATATCATGTTTACAGCTTTTACTACATCATAAAGCTTCCTTTGTGTACTCAAATGTTACTAGACTTTACACAGTTGACTGAGATTTATGAGTCAAATGAGAAAGCTGCTTGCATGAGTCAGACCTTGTAACTAAGCAAAGAGAAGCTAGCTCTAACCATGGAAATAAAGCATATTATCCAAAAAAACTCCAGGAAATAAGGCATGATGGGGGTAGTAACATTATAAAGGGAAAATACTAGAGAAAACAAGCCACAGGAAAAAAAAAACCAGGAAATAGAGCAAGACAGATTTGGCTCTATTCAGTAGTAACAAAATTAGAAGTAGCACATATTAAGAAAAATAAGATAGAGGTTTGTTACCACTGAAGGGAACTGGAAGCAACAACAGCAAGCATCCCCACAGAAGTACAAGATCAAAAAAGTCAGGATATAAAAACCTCATGGAACAGAGCAGCTTAAAAACTGATCTACTAAAAACCTCTACTTTTCCATTTCACACTAATTTCTACTAGATTTCAGATAAGAACACATGCAAAGATATTATAATTTGAATCCCTGAAATGCATATGTAGAGCTATCTAACACCAAGCATTCCTGCAAAGCTTCTAACTTTCCTATCTAAAGCAAATAGACTGCTGGGGAGAAAAAAAAACAACATGCAGAAAAGATTCTTTAAAAATCCAGTGATAACTACATAGAAATCTTGTCACTATTAATTACTTTTCACACCTTTATGAAACAGACAAGGACCAAGTTCAGTGGCATAAGGCATAGAGAGCTCACGCTTCTGTTCTCAGTAAAGTGCTGAGACTGAATGGAGATACAGGTAAACCTCTTTTAAAATTCCTCAAATTGAAAAGAAAGTCTTTTGTTTTCTCTCCAAAAGTCAAGGCTTGCTCTCTTCGAGAAAGCTGGTAAAAGAAAAAAAACCACACACCTTTTTCACTAAGAAGTTTACAGAAGTGTTTCTGAACTACCTTATGAAACTCACCCCATTTTTCCATTTATTTACTTCTTGAGCATAAATAAATGAATGGATTTTGTTTAAGTTTTTGTTCTTTGAGTTGTCATTCCTCTGTTCAACTCTTTAAATAGATTTTCTTACCCTTCCATTCCTCAACTATGATTTTTAGCAGAAATGTTCAAGAGTGCACAGGAGAAGGCAGTAGTGCAACTGCCAACACGTGGGGTTCCACACAAAACACACATGGCTGTATACTGCATGTGTTAAAAGTGCTGATGGCATCAAACTGAATTGACACCAAACACCACAGCATGAATGAAAAGTCTATACCTTCATGCAACAACCACTTTAAAGCCCTTTTTGATGTTTCTGCAAGTACTGCAAAAATAAAGAAGAAAAACCTGCTCAGAAAAGGTACTTTATAGATACAAAAAAAGGTAAGATCCAAATGTTCTTTAAAGTTATTTCTCCACAGAGACTACTTGATTCATGGTTAGCACCATGAAAAATAACTTTCCAGTAGGGAAAAAATAAAAAATAAAAAATGGGGCCATATGAAAAGAAAATATATAGCACTGGTTCCACAGGTGGTCATCTGAGACCTGTGCCCTTCCTGAGGGGATAGCTGCCCCAGGTTTTCTCATTAAAGAGTTGGATGTTCAGTCCTGTCAGGTGCCATCCGGTGACAGGATCATCTTCCCAGCACACTACAGCAACCAGCCAGCTTGACAAACTTCCTGCAAAACTGGAATATTGCATCTCTGCAGTACACAATGGAGTTCTGCCAAATGCTTAACAGCCCTATTATTTCTCCCTGACAGGCTGTTTTACAGAAGTTATTATTTTCTGATTACACTAAATGAAAGTATGGGTCGTTGGACAGAACAGAGGATATTTACATTGGACCTCTGGCATCATTATAACAAGATAAAGAGCAAACAAGCCAGAAATGCTCCATTTGGAGTGACATTGCAACTTGTTATACTGTATATTTACAAAAAAAGATAAAGCAATTTAATTCTTACTGCAGCACAGATTTTCTCCTAAAGGTGAAGCCACCAAAAGAGAAAATAAAGAAGCTGGGAGCAGAGAAATTCTCAGCATTTCAGAGAAGTGAGAAGAAATGAAGAACAATGGAGTTGTGACACCTTATACCAGCTGGAAATCTTGTCTGAACAAATCACATGTAAATCAAAGTGATTAACCATCAACAGACCATAACATTCATAACACTAAACCATGAGATAATTGCATAGCTTAAGTATAAGCAGTACATTGATAAGATGATGTTCCTTGATTTCAAAGAAATTTCAAACTGAACTTTACCTCCAGGTTTTTCACTTTAAATAAAAGTATCTGCCTCCTGTTGACTCTTCTCTCATTCATCAGGCACACAGCACTAATTTGGTAGTATAGAAGTCCTATAGGAAGCAATCCCTCTAAAGTTGTAAAATTATCTAATAATTCATCCTCTTTTCTGTACCACTCAACTGTGCAGAGTGCATCTTGCAGCAAAAATGAAGACTCATCTAAGAGGAAACAATAGTATGGCAAACAGAAACAGAACTATTTTACCCAGACAACGAAAGAATAAAGGATTAATTATCTGCTTTGCCAAAAACAACAAAAAGAAAAAACAAAAAAACACGAGATTGCTTTTCTGCTTTGCATGCCTCCTTTGGGGGGAGGAAGGTTACACAGCAGGCATCTATGAAGATATTTATATATCTATTTCTACTCTCAAAAAAAAAAAACCAATAAACCCACAAAACCTAGTTGCGAATGGGAATTAAGACATCATAATTATTCTGGCCCAATATCAGTTAACTAAAATGAAATCTTCATGATATTTGTAGTCACAAACAGAGTAATATAAAGCTGCATAGAAAAAAGAGTGATTACAGTTGTTATTTTAACTACAGGAAAAACTAAGAACAATACATATGTTAAAGATTAATCTGATCAAATTACACAGATCTTGGTTAAAAGTAGTACCAAACATGAGGAAACTGAAAAATCTATCAAGAGCTGTACGTGAAATCCAAAAATCAGAATATAGCAACCTTTTCACATCAGCCTGCAATGGATATGTATAGAAACTAGGACTGTGGCACCAGAAACAGAGTAGAAAGCTGATGGTTTCAAGGCTGAACCTTCGGTGGTTTTAATATCCACTTGATATTGGTGAAGTTATTCTGATCTGCACCAGAATAGCAGAGTGACTTGAAAAGCCGCTGTAGTTAAGTTGTTAAAATCACACTTAATGCTGGCCCCTCCAGCAGACACCACAGTCCATGGCACAGACAACAGATCTGCTCATTGTCTTGGCCACGATTATAAATTATTTTGTGCAGCCCTCGACATCTAATTTAGAAGTTGTGGCCTGGCAAACAGAACCCTACTATTGTATCTGCCTGCAGTTAAATGAGAAGTGGTCATTGTAGAAATATAGCCCTCCAACCAAAACTTTGGAAGGATAGATGATGAACACAACTATTTATGTCGCTAAAAACTTTAACTCTGCAAATCCAGTCCAAAAATCTTTTAAAGCCAGTAAGATTCCCATTTAGCTAAAGAGCTTAAGCACCATCTCAACAGTGAGATTCTCAAGGATATAAAGCATACCACACCAAAGCTACACAGTTAGGAGAGGCAGGTGGAAGTTGTTTGCTCATTGTGGGAGGCTGAGGAGAGAAAGGCTGAATCCCACCCTGAGCTTCAGAATGGAAATCCCAGTATATCTTTGTGGTCTCGGCAGAGCATTAGAAGAAGCAGACTCAGTTCAGACATCTTCAAACAATTTCTTTTCAGCTCCTAAATTATAGCATTTCTTACACTGTGGCAAGTACAGATGATATATATCATTTGTGATGAGAATCAAACAACATCTGTCTTGTAAATTGCCATAAAAAGTCATACAGCCATTCTGAACAAGTATTTCATGATACAGTCATGGCATACATAATAGGCAACATATTAGAAGATGGGCAGTACATTACATGAGCAGTTTCCATTCAAAAGAACTCAAAAGCACCAGTGTACATGAAAAAAGTATTCACAGATCTACTTATTTACTATTTGAAGATGCTGAAAGGGAAAAATCCTTGCCGACAACAAAAAATATGTGATAATACTTCGCAATTTCTATTTCCGCAATCTTCTTTTACTTTCAATTTTATTTCACGGTGTATTTTCCACTACCATTACTCTTTAAATGAAATACACTACTCAGAATCTTCAAGCTTATTTATGATAATGCAAAAATAAAAACAAATCTGCTCAGTAGGTAGAAGTTCCCTAAAGTTATGAACCTGTAAAGTCTGCATGCAGAAGAGAAATATCAGTAAGGCAACCTCAACAGAATCCCCTTTCAGTTTCAGTACTTCAATACATACACATATATCTGCATTTAGACTAATGTTATGTGAATGCTATTCTGAGTTCACAAGTGTCTGTAATGTAACTTCTGAACATAAAACATTTGTATTTTTCCAGGAGAAATTCTTTATAATGCAGACATGGACAAGTGTGTACTCTAGCCCCACAAGACTTTTACTGTCTAGAATGAATTAGATTACACTGCAAGGAAACGCAAGCAGGAGGTCTAAGATACCACGCTTCAAGCTAGGTGTAACCTGAATACAGAAAAAAAAGTAGTGGATCACAGGAACAATATCACTGGCCCAACAGCCTACCAATGGAAATTTTTTATGTGTATTTCATCATTAAGAACTCTGCATCACATGCATCTCACAAAAGATCTCAAAAATATAAACCACACCTGAAAGACACTGATAACAAAATTATTGGTCATGGCAACAGACTACCAAGGACACGGCTATGAGGTCTGGCAAAAGTCACGGATTCAGTTGACTTTAGCTTTTGGAATGAACATCTGTGCAGCACTATCAGATCTTGACAGCATCTGAGCTGCAGACCATGTTTCCCCAGTGCCTAGTAGGTGACCATACTAAGTAATACAGTTTATCACCTAACAGATAACAAACTACTTGACAGGATATGCAACTTAGCCAGCTGGTTTTTGGACCAAGTGCTGCTCATGCATTTGCACACTGTCAGAAAAAGTGCCACGTAGCATGGAACATGAGTTCAGAGCTAACACCACCTGCAACATGGCATGTGAAAGGTAGTGCAAGCTGGAAACTACAAGTTCAAAACACTCACTGAGCTTATTACTGTAACAGCCTTGTAATCAGAAAGATTTATTTCTATGACAGACCACGGTTTCACATCTAGATGTTCAAAAGTGACCTCACACCAATTCATATTCAAACATTTCTCACTCCATGAGTGAATAACAGGCAAATTCAGAGATGAAGCAGCACAGATGGCAAAAGAAAAAACAGGTTAACAGTGTTCAGAAAACAGTTTGAGACATCAACGGATAACAAGCATGACCCAACAGTTTATTACTAAAAAGGCAAACATCACAGACATAATAAGATAATAAGCATAGTCTAGAAAACAAAACATTTATGTTCCTTAGCTACTGCAAAACTTCCCCAGACCAGCTTTGTGTGACTTATGAAAAAACATGTGTGGAAAATCAAATGGGTATCAGTAAGGATATCAGCAGTCTGAAAAATGAAGCATGGAAGAAATGGGCTGTAGGAACACCTACTCGGCATTTAGTAAAGATATGGCTGAGGGGAACATGGTAAGAGTCTTCTTATAGGTGCAAAAGGTACTTACAAAGAGAGACAAAATAATTCATGAAAGTTTAAGTACAGATACATCTCGGCAGCAGCAAGAAGGACTCTAGTTAGAACAGATTACCTGGAAAGAGGTGCTGTCTCTAGTACAGGAGATTTCTATAATTAATAAAAAAAAAAAAACTTTCCTGCAAATTGACACTTTCATCTTGCCAAGTACACGAGATCTTAGTGAAAGCCATCCTAGGATTCACCAATAAAACAGGTCACCAAAGGCCTCACTCCATCCCAGTGCATTGCCTTGGGTTTGTTTTTCAGTGTCGCCCACTTCCTTTAAGCCAGCCATCTTTATTTTAGAAAATAAACTTTTGTTAAAAATAGAGATGGGAAGAATATCAGTGCCTCCTAACTGCAATTTGTCTGTACCTAGATAGCTAAGCTGCAATCCTCAAAGTGCATTGGGGTACTCTTCTTATTACTTTCATAATTTAAAAACTCATTCTCAGTTGCAAGCGTCACGTTATGTTACTAAGGAAAATTATATACAGAAAATCTACACAAAGACTTTGCACTCTACACACGTAATGTGATGCACAGAACATTATGCATTCCCCTCCGGATTTTGAGGGTGTTTTGAATTTCACAAGTTAATTAAATTTGGTTAACGGTGAATTCATGGAAAGAAAAAGGCAGCAAACGCCTTGTTTTCAAGTCTGAACAAACATTTTGATTTCCACTCTGTCCCAAACCCCATTCCTGGCAGTTATTTAAATCTGGAGTGTAAACTGCCAAAAATATCAGGACAGCTGACCACAACTGGCACATTCTGAAGGGGAAATTGTTTTCAAAAACATACTGGACTTAGCCATTAGTTTCTCCATGTATACTACTACAGCTGAAAAAGAAAATCATAACCATGGTAATACATGGCTTCAAAGTAGCATCTAAGTCCACAGAGTTAGCTAGATCAAGGAATCCACAAAGACCTAAGTCTTCACATATAAGAAGAGGAAAAAGTTGAAGTGAAGAACCTCAGAGATCAAGAATTGATACTGTCTACCACTTATCCAAATTTAAGGGTTTTATTTCACCCTGGCTGAACAAAGGTTTTCCTCTCCACTTTATTATATAGATAAGGATCAGATGAAATATCTTTGGCCATAAATCTGGACCTTCAACCTTTACCCACAATAAGCATCCAAGTAACTGCTGCTTCAGAAGCCTACTTTGATCTACCACCTACTGACTATCATGAACTTGGGATTAAACCTAGAAATTCATTACTCTGCCACTGTCTCAAAAATGCAACTTCCTAACTGAAAAGAAAGGTATAACATACAACTCGGAAAAATTTATTTCAATTCTTTTTCCTATTTTTACTTTGGTATTTATTGTTTAGTGAACTGTGCAACTCCATAACCTTCATGTTGTAATTAGAAACAAGTTTTGTTGTTTTCTTAATTAAGAAAAATTAAATTTATGCATAGCCATTTGTACAACAGTTAGGTATAAAAAAGCCTTGTAAACAGCTATCATAGGCTTTTTTTTTTTTTTTTAAGCATTGAGTAAGTCGTGCGTTTACATCTCCACTTGTACAGGGAGTTCTCTGTTCCTCGGATGATCCTGGCTGAACATTCAAGTTTGGATCCATATCTCTTGACCATGATTGATTAGAATTGCTCAAAACATACCAAGAAAGACATTTTGAGTGCTTGAACACGAGCTTCAGTACTTGCCCTTTGGGAGCACTTTATTTGACACACATTCCATTTTTCCTCAGCCATGTGACACTAATGGCTCATACCCTTCCTGTGACCAATCAACACACACATATCTTCTTCCTCTTTGAATCATTCCAGCTGTGAGCCTCTGGAAAAGATGCTTTGATTCCCAGGTGTCCAGGCCTAGGGTTTGTTTTATTGATTTTCTATTAATTTTGTCTTTAAAGCTGTCTCGTTCTTTTACATTAAAAAAAGCTTCCATATTTACGGTCCTTCCTAAATTTCTGTCATCAATAGGTTTCATCAGCACAATCCCATTGTTTATACCAAAGTCATTAACAAAAAACACTGAACAAAAGTAATTCTCTCCAAGCTAATCCTCAAGGAAATAAGATGTAATCACCATCCAGAAGTCTCTTTCATAACTATTCATTGTTGACATATTTTAAAAAGCTCCTTATGCGCTGTGTACATTTTCTACCACTTACCACCATTACTAATAATTTGCCATTATTCTTCCTGTTCTGTAACTAATAATTTCCCAGTGGTAGATTTGAAGTGCAAAGGCTTCAGAGAATAGTCAAGTATAAAGTATTTATAATTTCCTTGCAAACTCCTGTATTGAAACCATTAACTTTCTTGCTCAGCCCATGGGAGATGACTTTCCTCTCTTCTCCCATGTACAAATAGACGTAGATTGAGTGAGACTAACAAGAAAGACAGAAAAAATAACTATGGAAACAGAACTCTCAAAAATAATTAAAATATCCATCAAAAGAGTTCCAGCAGGTGTTATCTACAATATGGAATTTACTGCAAGAAAGTTTTGTGCATGAAATTGGACATTACAAACTATCTGAAGATGACTGACTACTGCCTCTTCCTTCTACTTCACCTTTTTTATGGGAATCCATTCCTGCCCAGAATAACAGCATTTCACTGCTTCCTTTCTTGAGTGTTTCTCCCAAAGCTACCTCTCTGCTCTCCAATCACTGGGAAGCATATTCACTGTCTTCCCCTACCAATTTGAGACCATACCTGCCAACATCTCTTTCAAAGACCTTTTCAAACTATTTTGATACTTTATCTTGTCATTAATAACTTTTCACATATCCAAACACTGCTTCACTATTTTCAGAAGTACTGATAAGCTGTTAGTAACCTCCTGCAGTGAGCTTTCTCGAGTACTGTACACCACAGCAACCTCTCACTATAATTCCATTAAAATTTAACGTGCCCAGTAAATAACAGAATTCCACCAATTCCATAAGAAAATACATAACAGAATATTTAGCCTTCTGTGTATTCTTACACCACTTACTTACATCTTACATCTTTCTTACCACTTACATCACTTACTTTGTTTTACTTTGTCATTAAAGATACTAGAGCAATATAATCATGCTCTTTTTCCTTAACTGGTCTCCATAAGCTCAAATCCTCTAATGTGGCACGTTTGAGTCTCACAGTACATTTATCCTACAACATGTTTACAGCACGTTGCAGAAAACATTTTAAATCTCAGATAAATCATTTCAGTACTATTTTAATATGAAAAGTAGTACAAAAACAAAAACATTTATGTACTTAATAAATAAGGAAACGCCATAAGTTCAGTGATGTCTTATATAACCCCTGGTAACCCAGCCACAAATACCACAAAAACAATTCAGGAAGTGATCTTCTGAAATAGCACGTCAGGAGTTAGGTTAAAAATAACCCAGGATAAATGAGTATCAAACTTGCTTAAACAGTTTTAAAAATAGAATGACAGTATTTTACAGTGTTAACCAAGTAACTTAAACCTCACCATGAAAAGAAAAATAACATTAGTAGCACAAAAAAACTACTAGTGAACCCTTTCCATTGGAAATATGAAAAGAAAACAGAAGGTGCCCAAGCACAAAAGCCTATAAGGAAAGAAGCACATGATAGTGTAATTAGGGTAGTTATTGGTTATTATATTGTGGGAATTTGCCAACAGAAGCTTTCTGTAAACAAAGAAGTAGCTGGATATTAAGGACATTAGCTATATCAAAAGTTGGAACTTGAATAATGCCCAAAATATTCCAAGGTGAACAGCTAAACAAAGAACAAATTAGTAAATTTTAGCCACAGAATTACTGTAAATTCTGTAAATTACTGTAAGTTCTGTAACTAATCATAGTCTGACAAGGATGACATATAAACAACAACAAAAGTAACATTACTTAGATCCATATTGCTATATTTTCACCGCAGATTAAAGATGCATCACAAGAACTTTTTTGACACTAATTCTCTATCCATGATAATGAAAAAGGCCAAATTACCGCAAGTGGAGAATTTGGGATCCCTCTCTGTGACATGATGTAGATAGATAGGGGGTGAAAGGCGCTCAGCAGTTTGTTCAGGCCATGCATCATTAAGGCAGTGAAGCACCAGCACTGCTGCCCAGAGAAGCTGAGGATGCCCCAACCCTGGAGGCATTCAAGATGGATGGGATCCCAAGCAATCTGATCTGGTGGGTGGCAACCCTGCACACAAGTCCCTTTCAATCTAAACCATTCTATGATTCTGTGATCATTCATTGTCTTAGTTTCTG
>PPHD01015535.1:0-16049 GCA_002909625.1 Bambusicola thoracicus
TATGTCTTTGAGAGATAATTGTGTTCTTTGGGTATTATCAAGTGCAGACAAATGTGTATTCCCGGGGGGTGTGACAGCATTAAGAGAACTCCACCTCTTGGAATTCCTTGATTGCTTTTCAGAACCATTTATGCAGGAGGGAATGGTATCTGTTTTGCATTCTATCGCGGAAGCTAATGAGTTTGTTTCTTCCTAATTAACTGATAGTAGTCGAGAGGGGCTTTACTGTTGTGCTGTACACGCTATGCTTTTTATAGCTTTTTTAAAGGCATTTCTGTGAGTGCTGGAATTACTGACCAACATCCTCACTTCTGAATCCTTCCTGGACTATTTGAGTTGTCCCAGAACTGTTGACGAGTAGTTTGCAGCCTTAATATCTGAGGGAAATATTTCTGCAGGCTTTGATAATCTCTGCCGTGCGCTCAGGGGATCGAGGGAGGGCCGGGAAGGCGTTGGGGTCACCTTCTGAATTCCCTCCTGTCCCCACTTTGCTGTAATTCTGACACTTTCTGATACGGTTTAATTACAAGAGCAGCTATTAAAATACGATCAGCACTGTCTCATTGGAGACGTCCTGCAGCTTTCTATCAAAAACAAGGTTCGAGTCATCTGCTTCTTCAAAATTAATAGTGCCACAGTAGCCCCCTCCCCCCACCCCAGTGTGAGCACACGGGTCACATTAGAAGATGATGCCGTCCTACATCGAGTCTGTTAAAATAATTGAGGCTTTCATATGCATGCTTCACTGGGACCTACGGCTTAAGCTGGTGCCATGTGAGTTTGGTCTTTCTTTAGCCCGAGCAGATCTTCATGCTTTTGCTCTTTTATTTTACAGTAAAGCAGCCTGTGTGTTTGTCCCTACATAAGGACTCTTCCTGAAGAGCTGAGGATTGACCCAAAGTGGAAGCAGCCAGAATGCTGTGTGTGCGCCATAAGAGCTGTGCTCCTTCCTCAGCAGCCTTCCTGTGCTGTGTTTCTCAAGCAGCGTTAATTTAGAAATAGAAAGTGCATTTCTTAGCTTTAAATAAACAGCAGCAGTTTGGTTTTTAAGTCCCTTGTTTGGAGAATTCTAGCTGATATTTCTTAGAGTCAGAAGAGACACCATAAAAATGCCTCGCTGTGGGTTTCATATGTGCTGGAATGAAGCAAACTGTAAGGCCACCCAGGGGGGCACAGGGCTGTAGGGGATGTCACAGGCTGTTGTAGCTGACCTTTCTGTTCATTGGGATTCTGCTCCTGCTGATACCCCCAGCTCGCTTCCCAGGGTCCGTTTGCTTTGTCATTCCTCCTTTCCCTTCGAACGCTTGGAGAATTCATCACCGAGAAGTGAAATATGTCGAAAGTTAGAGATGTCTGAAGGCAGTTCAGAAATGGTGAAGCTATAATTAGTGTAGGACTGTAAGTTTCACTGAGTTCAGAAACATCCGTCTGTGAAGTTACTGAACAGTTACTGCTTTGATTTTGAAACACTCGGGTGTACTCTCCAACTTCTCACCTAGAAATGGCTGCGTCGGTGACAAACTCCCATGTGCTGCTTTAGCCGGGGCTGGGGACCTTTGGCACGTGTTCATTCCGAGGTACCTGACTTCCCAGCGTCCTGCTCAGGGTGTTGCTTAAATAATCTGCAGGCCTTGAGTTCCCATGGCACTGTGTGTGGTGCGCTGCCATCCCGATGCCTGAGCACTGCTGGCAGCTTGTGCTGCTGTTGTACGACTGGGGCAAAAGGTATTTCTCTCATTACACTTTGCTTCCATTGCTATGTGTAAAATATGCACATCGCTGCTTCAGGAGATCATGGTTCTTGTAGATTTTGTCAAAAGATTTCTTTTGGTTGTTGATGTACTTAGTGTTGGAATTACCCACGCTGTAACAATTTGACTTTATCAGACACAACCTGTTGGCAAAGGGAAAGCCAAAGAAAACCTGGCAGCTTTTATTCTGTGTAAGCAGGACCTTTGGGGTGCTGCCGTGCAGTGAAGGCAACGTAAGTGAGCACTGGGAAGTGTCTCCCACACAGTCTGTGAATGCATGCATCGCTCTTGTAACCTGTAACGCCTGCTGCTCGAGTCCTCAGCTCCTGCTCAGCACAGGTTGGCAGCGAGGGAGGGACTTTGCGGGGGGATTTAAAGAGAGGGCTTGTGGAGGGCTGGGCCCCTTCCTGAGGAGGGCTTTGTTCAGTATCTTGTTAGAAAGATGTTGAGGAAGTTAAGTTCATCTCTCAAAAGTTGACTGAGAACATCAGAACTTCAATTTGCTTCACCTCTGATACGGTACCGCAAGTTTGATTCATCCATGTTCAGTTTGTTCAGCAGGACCTTTTGTTCAGGTTGTGCACAGGAGCACACTCAGAGAACGGCGTTTGAGTGTGTGATGCTGTGTGCCATACTGTCTGCTACAGCTCCCGAGTGCTTTCACAGCTCCCTTCCCAGTGGCTTCCACTGGCGGTGGGTTACCTGCTTATCTGGTGTATCTGGCAGGTGCTGTAAGGTGGGTGTCCAGCTGGTGACTTTCTGCACTGTGTTGATAGGACAAGGGAGAACGGCTTTAGACTGAAGGAGGGGAGGTGTGGATTAAATGTCAGGGGGACTTTTTCACAGAGGTGCTGCACAGGCTGTCCAGAGAAGCTGTGGATGCCCTGCCCATGGAGGTGCTCCAGGCCAGCTTGGATGTGGCCCCCGGCAGCCTGAACTGGAGGCCCAGCCCATGGCGGGGGTGGGAACTGGATGGTCTTTGAGGTCCCTTCCAACCCAGTCGTTGTAGGATTACCAGGTTTCCCGTGTGGCCAGGTGAGATGGGCTTTCTCTGTGGATATCATGGATAACAGT
Source organism: Bambusicola thoracicus (assembly GCA_002909625.1). Classification (NCBI taxonomy): domain Eukaryota; kingdom Metazoa; phylum Chordata; class Aves; order Galliformes; family Phasianidae; genus Bambusicola; species Bambusicola thoracicus. The sequence continues at coordinate 2,826 of PPHD01015535.1, forward strand.
CAACAGTGAAGGAAGCATCCTGAAAATACTCACTTTTCCAAACAAGCGTTGTTCTGCACGCGGTCATATAGGTTTGCAATCTCTAAGAAAAGCAGCATATTGACTCATCGGTATTGACTAATATGTTTCCGTTTTACATCCCTAATTGACGTTGAGCAATGTTTTAGCTCTGCTCACGCAGTAGCAGGGTGGAGCTGGAGTAAACAGTGTTCTGCTGGGAGCTGCCTCCATTCACGGGGCACTGGCACGGCTGCACCATCCTGCTCTGAGACACACGTCCCACGTGTCACAGCAAGGGGTCGGCATCCCCAGCCCCAAGAAGAACGTGCTGATGTGTTTATTCCTCCGTGCCTTTGTGTATCTGCTTTTATCCAGCTTCGAAGAAAAGGAATTCTCTTTACTTTCATTGCTGGGAACCTCTGCGTACATGTGTGCACACATACGAATGAACAAAAAACATAGTGGCCACATAAGGATGGATTTATGATGCATATCCAACAGAAGATGATATTTTCCCTTCAGGACTGACTGCACAAGGCTGCTTGCTTGCTGTAGGAACTGCTCTGCGTTGTAGAACCTGGTTTCCTTGGCTAAACTTCTGGAGACGATAACCTCTGAGTTTCTCTTGGTAGTTCTATGCAGTATCTGCATTAGAGGAAAGCCGGGAGCTTTTGTTTTAAATATTGTGAAACAATGCTAGTTCCTTTCTCCAGCCCAGCTCTCGGAGGCAGATCAGATAAGTGAACTCTGTCCCTCAGCGATGATTCAGTTCTGTTAGTTGGGTTGGTATTTCTCTGTGTTGCTTGGGCTGCCATAAGTTGCTTCCTGATTTCCTACCTGCTATCTCTGGTAGCTGTCAGACAATTTTGATTTGCAAAGCTCTAGATGCTTTGCAGGAGAGATACTGACTCCTAGATAGAAAATACCAGCTGTTTCTAGGGCTGGTCCTTTTTGCCTCTGGTGCCTTGTGAGTAATCAGAATGGCTTGGTTAGGTTGTCATGAAAAGCGCCTGGGCAGACCTTTGGGAGCAATCTAGATCTTCCCCCCTTGGTTCCGATGCTGCATGGCATTTCCTAGTGTGGATTGAGGGGTAAAGATGAAACTTCCCCCTCTCTGCCCCAAAATACATGCTACAATAGGAAGATACAGTGGCTTAAAGTTCAGACTGTCACTGCTGATAGTTCTCCTAGTGCAAGCACGCCTCATCTTTGCCCTTAAGTATGTCTTCCTGTGCTCTGCCCCAAAGGAGCACGCCTGTCTTGGCAGCTTTAGATGCAGCATCATTTGGGAATTGCTTACATGCAGTTTCTCTATCACTGTGGTTGGTTCTGTTCTTGGGAGGAAGCTGTGAATTAGAGGTTGCTGTTTGCTTGTTTGTTTACTTTTCCTAAGTTCCTCTCTTGTAAATGCAGTGACGTCTTGGTAGCAAGGAGGTGTGCATCTGAATGCCATGGATGTGTTCTGGCTTATACCGTGTCTTGGTGGGTTTTTTTGCTGTTTCAAGTGAAAGCTAACCCTTGATCTTGAATATTCAGGGAAAAAAGCCTGGCTAGCCTCAGATTTTGCTGATCTTAGCAATGTTTTCCCCCTCTGTCACACTGTCCTTGCTACACTGTGCTCAGGAAGAAGCAGAGATTTTCATCTGAGGATAAGCTGGGCAGAAGTTCCTTTCAAAGAAAATAAGCTCCACATCCAGTTTGGGCAGCGTGGACAGTGGGTTTGAGGTGGTGGAGGACGGAGCACCTGGGCAGTGCTGGCGCAATTGCAGATACAGTGGTCAGTGCGTTGGTCGGTTGGTTGTTTTTTTCACTCATGTAAGCTGTATCTGTGCTGCTGGGGTTTAACAAGGCAGCTGTATCAGTAAGCTCTTTGTATTGTCATCAGAACCACATCTTAAGTGCCAGAGCCCAGAGCAAAAGGAAAGGATTGGCAGAAGGCAAGTTCATCAGATGAGTGGCGACCTCATGGATCAGCTCGGAGACTGCCTGTACATCAGCTCCTTGTGCTTGTTAAGAGGTGATGGAAGGAAAAAAATAACCAAGCTGTTTCTCCCTTTACTGAATGGGGATGTGATGAGCTAGGAGGGAAGATTTCACAAAGGTGGGGGGGTCATGCTTGTGAGCTTGTTTATTGATCACCCCCTCGCACTGCCGTGACTCTGTGTGGCTCCCATTGGTTATTGGCAGGAACTCCCTTGCAGAGGAGGTATGTAATCATTGCATAGGGTGCCGAGTTCTCTCCGTTTGACGTAGCAGGAATCAACTTGGATTCATGAGAGCTGATCTCAGAGTAACGTACGTGTTAGTCTTTGTGTTGTGCCATGGGATCTCAGAGGAGTTGCAGATGGCAGAACAGCGGTGCGTGTGGTTATGGGTCTCTGCCCTCCCGTTGGGAGAACGCATAGAAGAGAACCCAGAGCCATTAATCTGCCATTGACTGCGTGCCATCTCAGCTGGTTTTGAAGTGACTGTCAGAACTGAGGTGAATTGTACGGTATCCTAACAAAAAGAGCCTTTAATTGTGAGCTCCCAAATCTCTCCTTTCAGAAGGGAAGCCTTGACAGACACAGCATGTCAGAGCAGAGACAGGTAGTTCCTTATGCTCCAGAGCAACCAGTAGGAATCATTTAGGTAAGATGGACACTCCCTGATGTGTCTTCTCACTTCTTAAGTCAGTGGTGTTAGGATGTTTCTGCACTATGTCCGGGCTGTTGTTTAATAGCCCATTAACATAATGTTTTAACATTATCATTCTTCAATTCTTCAAGTGATCTTTTTCCTGTACGGTTTATGTTTATTAAAGATCCTGTCGTTCTTCAGATAAATTACATGGAGAGCCATTCTATGATTCTATGATATGATGGATTTTCTTAAGTGGAATTGGGCTGAGTATTGCAGGTTTCATGCAGACCACAAAACTTGTTCTCCAGAGGAACTAAGGGAACTGCAGGCAAAATATTGTTCATTTTCTTGAAGTTATTTTAAAAAGTAATACTGAAGCAGAGTTCTTTCTAATGAAAATCGCATCATTCTTTTGTAGTTCAACCATTCACAGCTTCTCTTAAAAAGAAACCACCTCCCAGAAGTGCGAATGCATTTACATCTCTGGTACTGATGCTTACCATTGTCAGCCTCCTTCCTTAAGTAATCAACTCATGCTACAGATGATTTGTTCTCCTTGTGCCCACTGCACCAACTTGCTATCTTAAAAGCAGAGGCCTGAAGCTGCAGTGCTAGAGGGGTTTCCTGCACTTGTGCAGTTTCTGAGTTAGAACCTCATGCAGTTGTATGTAGTTACTGAAACATTACGTGTAAACCATATTGCAGTGTGTGAAGGCAGAGATTAAACTGCAGCGAACTCTTTGCCTCCCTGTTTGCCACTTTCTTCCCTTTCAAAATTAACCCCTAAATGCATATTTAAAAGAAAAACAACAACAAACCTGATATGAAAGGCAAACCTCTGGAAAGGAATGGGAATGAACCACACAGAGGAACAGAAATAGTTACAGAGGAGACTTTTGCTTTTGCATTTTTGCTTCCAAGGGTGAGTAGAATGGCACGTACATAATTGCAGCCTTTTTTGTCATGTATGAAATATTCTGGGTTTTGTGATGATGTGGTGAAGGCATGTGGGCCTACAGGGGACTGCATACAATGCCAGGTTGTGAGAAATGGACTTGACTTCCCACCTGGCCAGAAGTGGGCATGCTGTCTTACTGCGTTTCTTAAAGCTTGAAGTAAGTTCTTTCTTTTTATGTAGTGTGTTTGTGATACCAGTTACTTGTTGTGTGTGTATGTATGTGTGTGTATGTATCTATATTTAAGTTTACCAAGGGATGGGTGAGGCATCTGCGTGCTTCTCTGTATACCATATTGCTGTATAGCACTAAGGTTTGTGGGGAAATGAATGGGTGGGGTAACTCCAAACAGCACACCAGGGAAAGAAGCTGAGTCATAAGATTTCCTTGCATATGGAGAAAGAACTAGGATTTCAGATCCTAAGCGTTAGTACTAACAAGCTTTTGTGCTTGTGCTGCATCTCTGAAGCTCTTTGGGTATAGCAGCCTTCTTATAAAACAATTCTTACTTAGTTTCTGCAAAAGCTTTGTAGCAGCGTGTTAAACTGCAGTGAATAACACGATGCACGAGCACCAAAGCAGAGTGCAGTCTGGGGAGGCTGCAGTGGGTGAGCAGGGGCTAATGAAAGCGGCTGCCCTGTCTCCCCAGCAGGATGCAGATGTCTGCTGGAGAAGTAGGCTCTCGAGGAGGAAGAAGGATCAGTCAAGTAATTGAATGGCAAGAGAGAAGTCTGCTTAATGAAGGGAATCAGCTGGCGTTCGGTGCTAAAGAAACAAGCAGGGCTGTGAACTGCCGGGGACTTAATTAGAAGGAAATTTTCACAAAGGGAGAAGCTGCCTCGTATTATGTGTTTCCTTCTTACGTAGCCATTTATTTTCCCATTCTTCATCTTTTCTGAACCTATTGAATTGGTCTCTTCTGTTCTCTCAATTGCTCGTCCCGTTACAGCAGAGAATGTTCAGGATTTTCATTTTCCTCTGGAAGAAGTTACAATTCTGAGATTTTTGTTCCTGAGTTTTCATCTTTAAATGGGTGAGACCGCGAATAATGCTGTCATGCAGAACTGTGAAACTGCTTCAGAATCAGCCTAAAGCTTTTGTGTGCTGCAGAGTTGATAGAATAAGTTAATGGCGGATCTTAAGGGAGATGCTGGTGTTTAATGACAAGCAGGAGACATCAGCATGAGCTGAATATGCCTTGTAGGTCTTGTATGAAGACACTGTGTGTATAAACTCTGTTCCTCACAAGGTGTGAGAGCAGTCCAGGCTGTTCTAATACTGTTGGGCAGATCCTGGTGGTAGCCACTGGTGCTGGAGGTGTGACTTCATGCTTGTGACATGGCCAGTGTAGTCCCCGAGTCCGTGCTTCAAAATTGTCTTGGAAGTGCTGGAAAGAAGTGCAGAAGTGTTTAGAGAATGGCAAAAGTGCCTTAGGGTTGTAGTGTGCTCCTGCAGTAGTTGGAAGTGCCACTAATTGCTATTTACAACCGTAGCCATTTGTTAATGTGTAGTTCTGCAGGCAGAGCCATGCTTATACCAAATAGTTCACTCTGGAACTCCGAAGTAGTTGGAGGTATGGGTTATTCTCTATCAGTCCCATTTCCTGCATGTCAGGGAGGTTTTTCCTGTGTATTAACAGGTTGTGCTACTGAGATGTGTTTGAGTGAGAGATGCTCATGCTCCAGTTTGGTTAACTCACCAAAAAGAGAAGTGAGAAATGGTTCAGGTGCGGTGCCTGGGCTCTAGAAAGCCACTTGATCTTATCCAGAACCAGGGTATGGAAAGGCACAGCAAGCAGCAGGACATGAAAAACATGGCAGATGTTTGAATGATGAATGTGAGTACCCGATTGAAATCATATCCTGAAGGAATGATGCATACTGCCCTTGGCCAGCTGCTCTGGTGCAGCTAGGGGTGGTGCAGCAGTTGGGGGGGGGTGCAGCCATTTTGGGGCCATGCAGTGCCCAGCAGCGGGCAGTGCTGGGCTGTGGGGTGGCGCTGGGCACCGCCTGCCTGTGCAGCACCTGCAGGGAGGATGCTGGGGACATTGCTACAGCTGCCTGCCAAAATAAGTGGTAACAGTCTGTCATCCTGTGCGGGAAGGCTGCGTCGCTGATACCACACCGGGTTGTCTTTGAAGTTCTGGAGGTTTTTTTTCCTGAAGAATATGGCAGCTCGCATAAAAACCGGTTCCTGGATCAAAGCAGTGGCTGTCAGGTTCCCTCTCATCACTGGGAGTGGCTGAGTGGAGCAGTGCTTTTAAAAATGCATCATTTCTCTCTATTTCTGTTCTTGTTATTCCAACCAGCCTTCAGAGCAGTGATTTCTAAGTGGCCTAACAATAAGGCAAGATAAAGCTGATCTATGGTGCTGCTGTTTTTCATATTGGCTTTCGGAGGTCCTTCATGCAGGAGGTACATGACAAAAGAAGGAGTTCTTGGGATAATTCAGTTCTATAGGGACAAATATGTTCCTTCTCCATCAAACTGGTACTACAAACATCTTTCCTCGGTATGAGGCAGCAAGTTTTGTCAGTAGTAGGTTGGTGAATGGTTGATCACATGGTGGACCTCACTGTTTATTCTGACTGAGGATGTTTTGTCTTTGCAAATGCATTAACTTATGTAATTGCATTTATTGCAGCCGGTCCCCGTGTGCTGTTAGCACTGCTGTATGAACAGGGGAAGGCACGGGGTGGGAGTGGAGCCTCCCCTGGTTTTGTGGGCTCCTCTGCCTTGGGAACCCAAGCGGTTGGCCCTGTTGAAGTTCTGTTAGATGTTGAGTGGTTTTCTCCTTGCTCTGACTATGTACTGCCTGGATGCTGGGTGTGCGTTTTCAGTGGGCCTGACTTTGTTACCATGCAACCACAAGGGGCCTGAAGGGGTTTTTTGCTCCTCCCTCCTCATTAGGGGCTTAATAAAAGCAGTCACCCAAACTCTCCTCCTGTGAACAAAGCAGCAGGCTCTAGCTGTACGCTTAATGTACCGCAGTCTATTTTAAGGGAAGCAAGAGTAATACCATGTAATACTGTGAGGCCTAAAATAGAACAAGAAATTAAGGTTAGTGTACCTGGCTGTTTCACAACATGGGCAGTGAGATTTTTGTGTACAACACTGGGGTAGCATTGGCTGAAAGACCGAGAGGGCAGCGTGTGTGTTAGAAGGCACTGAGCATGGCGTGGCCAGCTGGTCTGCAGAGGTGTTGGTGTGGCCTCCCCTGCCGTGTGCTGTGCAGTTCTGGGCTCCATGACCTAACAAGGAGCTTAATTGGAAACAGGAGTGCATGCTCCTTACAGCATGCTTCCCTTAAAGCAAAACCAAAGCTTCCCACTGCTGAGTAACCATGGCGTGTGCTGTAACACTTGTACTATTGCACGGGCAGTATGGTTGCTTGCCCTTCACGTAAGAGAAAGATCCCAGCTGAAAGAGAAAAGACTCTGGGCTACTGCATCTATTTTTTGAGAAGTAAAACTTATCAGAAGAGAGATTTTGCTTATCATGCTCCTGTATTTGCTCCTGCAGCAGCTTCTTGGAGCGGGGCTGTCTTCACAGAGAAGCAAATGTTTTTAAGCATTATCTGCTTAGTTACAAATCGTAACAGTAAACGTTTTCTATGGAGCATCTGAAATTGGATTTAATTTGTTTGTGTGGTCAGTAAGAACACATGAAGCAAACTGCAGGTGGATCCTGCTGCACGGCGGGGCTGGGATTCCTGTGCTGGGATTCCTGTGCTGGAGTTCCTGTGCTGGTAAAGCAGAGGGGCTGCTGTCCCATGGTGCCCAGAAGCCCAGGTTTGCTGGTGTAACTGAGCTCATGGCCGTGGCTCTGTTAGCTGCTGTTGGACAGCCCCATTGGGTTTGTGGGGTCCTGTAAGGTTTCTGCCTGTGGCTGCAGCACCGATACTTTGAGGACCATCTTTTTTGTTGGCTTCGCCGTGCTTGAATACGGGTGAAAAGAAAGGCATGCCTAAAGAGTCCAGAGATTTGTGAAATCTTGCCCAGGGTCCCTTCCAACAAACCCAGGGTCCCTTCCAGAAAGGGCAGGGAGCTCTCTGGGAAGGTGAGGGAAAGCAAAGGAGCCTGACAGAGCGCCAAGCCATCCGTGGATTTGCTGCAGCTACTGGGGTCCCTTTGCAAAACTACAGTTAAAACTTGGTATTGAGCTCACAGAACTCCAGGTGCTGGGGATGCAAAACAATTGCCATTTGACGTGATGTGAGGTCTGTTCTTCAGCTCTTCGCAGAAGATGTCATTTGATGTTGTTTCCTTTTTTTTCTCTCCGCAGATGTGGGTGGTGGCAGCTCTTTCCGATCTCACACAGATGTTGGCATTGTCTATTGTTGCAGGGTGTTGGTGTGGCTTTGCTAGGCTGAGGAGGGAACAGCTGCTGCGTGTTCTCAGAGCCGCGTTAAGCACATCTCTGCGGCACAAGGGGCTGCCCAGCTTTTCTTGGCAGGATGGGCATGGGTCTGTCAGTACGGTTTTGCTCCAGGGTTGGTTGGATCTTCAGCCTTGAGGCCTCAAAGGATGTCCCTGACAGCGCTGCCGCATCCCCTCTGGTAATACAAGTGAAATAGAAATAATATCTATTCTGTTATCTACAGTAAATGAGACACCTTGAAGCAAAATGCCACCTTTGGTAATGCAGGGTGTGGACTGCCTCCTTCCTTCCCTTGTTTCCTAAATCGCTGATGAGAAATTCATTCGGAAACGCACCTGATTTGGGACCGATGCTTAGTATAAATGCATGCTGCTGTTAATTGATTATCTTCTAATAGATCTGCTAGCAGATAAGGTTGTTGATGACTTGCACATGCAGTTGATGCAGACGCTGGCACGTTTCGTAAGGCAGTGCAGGACTATTTTTAATTTGAAGAAGCAGCTGAGCGGTCTCCGGAGGGAAGTCCCATTTGCAAGCACAGACACCAGGCCGATCTTAAGGATAGATATTTGCTGTTGTTCTTTGCATGTTATGTCTGTTATCCGTGTTGTCTTTCGGATTAGAAGTGATGTCGTTGTGACCAAGAGATGAATGTGGACAGGCGTTTCCCTGCGTTCTGCTTATTCTCTATGGTACTGCTGTAGTACTCTAATTTTGTTTCCCATATTTTTATTCTCTCAGAGAAATGCTTGAATTCCTATGGCTTTTTTTCCCCCCGTTCTTCTGTTCACACATGATAAAGTTGAGGCATAAAATCCCCTTGCCTAAGGGGGGATGTGTGGTTGCTTTGTATCTCCTAGGGAATCTGACCAGTGTTTGTGGTTTTGTTCGTACAACTTCTTGTTACTGCGGAGAGCGCGGGAGGTATCTGTGATCTGGAAAAGATTGGAAGCATTGGGTAGATGGGTCTTGCAGGATTGAAACGGTGAAGGCAGCAATGTGCAGCCGCTTTCCTGATGCGTGTTTGTATGGACACTTCCTTGGCAGAGGATTGGGTTACTTCTGCCCTTCATCTTTCAGCCGCCGTCCTTGGAGCAGCCCAAACTGTTTGCGTTAAAAAGCGGCATAACTTAACAATAGTGTAAGATCAATATTTTTAATTCTGGTGTGACACGATTGGATTAGATGAGGTTTAATAAAGTTCACAGCAGATAAGGCAATGTTTGAATCAAGGATCAAAGTACTTGGTGCGAGATAAGAAACTTCAAGGTTACGATTGGCTCATTAATAACCTCGTTGGTGTTGTCCGAGTGCAGAACTTAATCATTTGAGGCTAATATTCCTTCTTTGTAATGGCAGTTATCTGTGCTCCGTCAGCTCTGACTGGCTTTTGTGTCCAGCCCAAGCAGTGCTGGCATTGTGAAGGCAGGATTTCCTGTTCCTCGCTATCTAGATCAGAGTTCTAGGAGTGCATCCATCTGTAAGTAATTCTTAGTGTCCTTAAAGTGGGGCCATTTGTGTTTAGTAACAAAAGCTTTTGTACACTCATTTATACTAATAATATTGGTCTATTTTGTACACAGAAGTGAATATTGGCGTATATATGTAAATATGCAGAGGAACAAATGTACTTGGTTGCAGAAGCCGAGTATGATAGTGGAGGAAAATTGCTGCTGTTAAGTTTGAAAAAGGTGGATTAGATGTTTTAATATTGCCCTGTGCCTTGTTTAAGCCCTTGCTAGTGATGACCAAGTTGGCTTCCCATGAAACGACTCAGGGAGAGACAGTACTTCAGAATGAGATTACAGCAATATTGGCACGAGAAAGTCAGGGCATGGCAAGTGTTAGGACCTACGTGTGAGCTGCTGTCTGCAGGCTCACCTGCACCCAGCTCTTGGCTCCTGCACTAAGTAGGCCTTGCTGTCAGCTTTGCTTTTGTTGTGGAATGATTATAGATAAAAGTATGTACCTGGACAGTCATTGCAGTGCAGCTGAGGCACAATGCCTCGTGTCAGAAATCTAATGTAACAACGTCTTTCGCTTGATGGCATTGATTACAATAACTTACATGTGTTAGTCTCCCCTGTATGGGGCTTTTGTACCATATGTGTCTTTGGATATAGTTAATGTATTCTTCAATTTCTTCCTGTTACATAAAGTAATTATCTTAATGTGAATTGTTAGTTTCCATATGTTGTGCTTTAAGGGAATCAGAAGCACAGTTAGCGTATCGATTTGCGATGGCAAGCTCTAGTTTAACTGTCAGGGGTGGTTATTCCATATGTTAATGCCTTTGCTGAATTCTCTTCATGTGTGTTGTTATAGCGGCCTTGGGCTTCTATTTATGACATGCTTTTTCCCCTCTCCTTTTCCAGGTGAAGCAGGAGCTGTAGAAGGAGGACCTGGTGGCTCGCAATCATGCCGTTCCCCTTTGGCAAATCCCACAAGTCTCCTGCAGACATAGTGAAGAACCTGAAGGAAAGTATGGCAGTTCTAGAAAAGCAGGATATATCTGACAAGAAGGCAGAAAAGGTATGGTTGGGACTTTCAAGTTGCTAAACAGTAATTAAATGGAAGAAAACAAAAAGGAAATGAACAGCTCTTTGCCCTGAACCAGTTAGGATTTTTTTAAATACTCTGATATAGGACAGGCTATGATGTACCTTTGAAATGATGTATTTTGTGTTGCTTGGCTTTGCATTTTTATACCACTGGCAGCTGTTTTGATACTTAAAATATTTGTCTTGGAGTTGTAGGACGGTGCAGGTGTTAATAAGCAGTTCACAGTCATACAGTGTTCTCGTGCCCACTGTAGTAGCTTTACTGCTGTGCTTCTGTGCTTGGCTGTGTGAGTGGTCACAGAGCAGGGTGGCTCTGTCAGTGAAAGCAAGCAGCTTTGAGTGCCTGTGGCTGTCAGTGGAGTATATACACGTACCTTCTCTTTCTCTTTCCTGTGAGCTTTTTCTTCAGCCCACAGGAAGATGGCAAGGGGTAAATTTCGTGTGCTACTCCAGTGTCCTTTAAATAGGATGGTTTGCTACTTTGGGATCTGTACCTGTCTTTCAGGATCTCTACCTTGCAACAGTCGTTTACTTCTCAACTGGTAATCTTGATAGCTTCATTAAGAATTACCTGCAGATTCAGCCTGCGTGCAGCTGCTTCCTACTTACCAACTCGTCTAAGAGGGGTTATTTACAGTTCAGATAAAGTTTTTCTTCAAGCTCAGTACCAGGGCATAGACACCAACACTGCTTTAAAAAAAAAATCCCTCAAACTGAAGCATGAAACAAAATGCCCCCCCTCCTCATGTCTGCCAGCTTTTAAGCAGGCTGTGATATGCCCCTTGAATCCTCTTCCAGCGATAACTGTTCTGTTAATGCCATTCTTGGCATCCTTACAGAGTCAAGCGCAGGAGTTCGTCATAAACTTTTCCATGCTCGCCAGTATTTCTAAGCACAGTTCAGCCAGCCTTTCCACATTGTTTCATCCAGATTTGGCACTACCGCTGAAGGTGTAAGAGAAGCTGGATCTTAACTGCATAGCCATCTTTATCCTGATACTCTGTAGGATCAGCATCTTATGCCCCAGTGCCAGGATGTGATGCGTTCCAGATTTCTTGCAGTGTATCATAGTGGTTTTTCATAGATGCTCTTCTGTCTTGTGAGGGCTTTGTGCAGAGTGCATGCTCTTGTCTTGTTCTGGTCTTTATCCTAGCTCATGACAGAGCGATAGCACAAAAGCTAAGAGGGTTTTCATTAGCTGCTGCTTTTCTTTCTCTATGAAAGACATCTGCCATGAGAGGAGGGGTAGGTGCGTTCTGAGGAACGTGAGAATGAGACTTGGCACTGCCTCCTTCATGTCAACCTCGCTGTTAGTTCCTGGAGATGTAGCTTGATGGTGAAGTCTGTACTCTTTTGTGTCGTCTTTTCTTTTTGTGTAGACATCTAATAAGAAACAGGCCAGCTTCATTCCTTTGTGCATAGCTGTGCACTGTATCACATGCCTTGTTCTTGACGCTTTAACTACAGATTATTACATACAACTGCCTTCTTGCTGCTCTTTAATCCCATACCTCTGTCTTCTTTGAAGACCTCATTTATGAGCCATCTTTGACAAGAAATGATGTACTAAGCCTGTATGGTTTCATCCCGTATTGTAAGAGGCTACACATTTTGCACAAAGGAGGAAAGACAAGACAAGTTCACCAGGTTAGATGTGAGAAGGGTTAAATACTGACAATCACAAGACTGAGGTGGGTGGTGCTGGCCTCTGTCATCCTCATTATTCACAAAGGAGATCAGCTGGTGAATCTGAATTTTCACAACGCCCCTTCCCGTGTGTCCTTACGTGGGCTCTTCAGGAAATAATTGCTTTGTTGGCAAGCCAAGGCCTCTGTGAAGGTGACTCTGGCTGTAGCGGGTAATCTCGGGTTCTTAGATAGATTGCAGGTTTGACAGAGAAAGCTTTTCATTGTATTATAAGCCAGTCGTATCTTCAGAGGTCTAACTCTGATTAAACATCTTGAATTCATGCCCACTTCCTAGTCAGTCTGTTAGTGCATTTGTAGCCAGTCAGATAACAGTGAGCTTTCAGTATCATGCTGCTTATACAGTGTTCTCTACTTTCTATGGTGCGAACACCCCTTTGGGTGTTACTTTTGTGTGTGTTACTTGTCCTACGCCAGATTGTATCTTATATGAAGTGTACACAGTTGCACATCTTTATTACACTTGAACATGCAGAATTTAAATTATGTATATAAATTAGACTATGAACACTTCAGCATATATTGAAGTGAACCAAACATTTCCAAATGAATCATTTTAAGTGTTTCTTTTACAAAATTAAGTTCATTGTATTGTTTTGTACATTATACAGCTGTTTTTTACAGCTTCCAAAGACAAACCAGTCCTTTTCTACTGCAGTGTGACAGTGCTTTGCTTTTAATATGCAGTCCAGGGTAGTTCCTACCACGCAGCAGCAACTCAGTGCTGTTCTGTTATGCAGAGGATGTGCTCTGACAGTTCCCAAGCACGCTTGGAAATGCAGATTTGTCAAAAAGAATTATATTAATAATATTCCCTAGAAATTAAAGCTGTAATTAATTACAGTTTTGAATTATTGAAGAAAAAGATGTGAAGCAACAGTAGTGGTCATGATGCATCATGCAATTAGGAAACATTCTACCCCGTAATACTGCAAATTTTGCTTTATAAATAGAAAAATGAAGCTTGAGAAGTGAATTCTAGTACCATGTTAATCTATAT
>PPHD01015536.1:5350-16049 GCA_002909625.1 Bambusicola thoracicus
TTTTTTTTTTTTTTTTTTTTTTTTTTGAGTCAGGCTACCACAGATGGCATCCAGGAGTGCCTACATTAAGAAAATTGTTAAAAAATACCCAATGATCTGTCCTGTGTGTGAACCGTTGTGCATACTCCTTCTCCTTTCCTAGAATAGAATGCCAGGCTTTGGGCTGTGGTGTACGCTGGAAGGCTTAGGCTTTATTTCATTTTGTTTCAAAGTGCTTAAGGAAAAGTATCTTAGTGTGGCATATTCTAACTCCAGAGATTAAGTCATTGTACTCTGTGATAGAGTGGTTTTAAGACTGTCCCTTAACAAGTACAAAGAACCAAAGAAGCACTGTTGTGCTCATGAGAACTGTTGTGCTCATGAAAGCAAAATGTTGTGCTGTTAAATGGAGAAATGACAATACATATGGTTCACAGGAAAAAAAGGAAAAAACCTACCCAAATGCAAATGTCAATCAAAAGTGGACATTTAAGCTCACGTTTCTTCTGAGAACTATGAACTCTGTTCCTGTTGGTTATGAACCCTCTTGTACAAACTGTTATTTCCATTTCACAAAGTAATGGGATATTCTGACGAAAACATGAAATTTAGGGGAACTGAATTGCTCTCTAAAGGCTTTTTCTTTGTAGAGGTTTAGTGTCATGCACACAATTTCATTATAAATCCGAGAAGACAATTTTTGGTTCCTTGTCTGTTCTCTTAGCTAATGGCTTCCTGCCAGTGCTCATAGTATTTCTAACATATTTGAAATACCAGCTATCTGAAGTAATGGTGACCCTCTGCCCTTCTAAAATTTTTAGCTTTGCACATAGGGAGTGAAGTTAAACAGCAGATGGTGAAACTGGTAAAATGAATGCTGCTGCCTACCTGAATGTAATGTGTGACTGCACACTATGTGCTTTCTTCTGTTTTTTTTTTTTTTTTTTTTTTAATTCATCTGGAGTCTGTGTTTTTGCTTAAAGGAGAAACCTAGAGAGCTTTAAATCAAAATATTCCATGTTTTCTTAAAACATTAACAGTATACAGTATGCTCCAGTTCCTGGTGGAAGTCTCTTAAACTAATAAGTCATTTGAGTCACTCATTATAATAGCTTGAGTGAAATGCATGGCCTGCACAGTTATTCAATTTTCCTGCAGAATCGTTCATCTTTTACAGATGAGTGTTTGGCACTCAGGACATTCCTACCAAGTAAACCTGATATCTGGGAAAACATTTCTTCAGTACTAAATTCACTTTTTAGATGATGATCTTCAAAACTATATTCCTACTCGCAGTCAAGTTTACTTACTTTTTTTGTTTATCTAATGGAATTACCCAGTGTAAATCAACTTTTAATTAAGGACTTATATAAACACTTTTCCATATGTAAAATGGCTTTAACTATATGGGCCTGAGATCACTTCACACTCACCTGGATGAGCATTCCTACATTTCTGTCTTCGGTTCTTCAAAAAAATTAGAATGAGAATGAGAGGATGTGAGAAGCACTGGAACAAGAGGAGGTCAACCCTAATGACCTTCCCAATCTACTCAGTTCACTATGGATCTCAAACACTGATGCTGCTTAACTGAGGAACCTGTATGCAGCCAGCCAGTGTGACTCAGAGCTTAAATCTCAATCTGTAATTGGTCACTCACACATTGTACAGAAGGTCACTCTGTATTCAGTTCAGTCTGAATAGTTCACTTTTTTTCCTTCCTAGTGAAAAAGATATTGACTGCTTCAGCCTTCTGCGTTAGGGACAATTGCTGAGTAGGAAAAACTGGGGAGAGCAAGTAGACATAAGCTTCTTAGAGATGAATACTTAAGATTATGGGGAATGTTGTCTGTAGGTGAGGTGATCTGTCATCCATCCTTTTACCACACTTGTACAGGAAATCCATTAATTCATTGCCATCTTTCCCCTCACTATGTTCATACAAGCAATACATTCATTCATCCACTGCACCTACTCATGGTCTCGTTCTATCAACACCAACTGCATAAGAAAGCACCCCAGAAAACCCTTACTGAAAATCAAATGGAGTATTTTGGCTCAGGTTAACTCTTAATATTATAGAATCACAGAATCCATAGAGTTGGAAGGGACCTTTAAAGGTCACCTAGTCCAACTCCCCTGCAATGAAGTGTGCAACATTTTCCAGTGCCTCACTACTCTCATTGTAAAAGACTTTTTCCTAAACTACATCTATCCTCTTTAATCTTGAAAGTATTTCTCCTTGTTCTATCACCACAGACCCTGCTAAAGACTGTCCCCATCTTTTTTTACAGCCCCCCTTTAGATACTGAAAGGCCACTTTCAGGTCACCTCAGAGCCTTCTCTTCTTCAGTCTGAACAGCCGGAACTCTTTCAGCCTGTCCTCCTCATAGCAGAGATGTTCCATTCCATGGATCATGTTTGAAGCCCTCCTCTGGATGTGCACCAACAGGTCCATGCCTCTCCTGTACTGAGGACTCTACATCTGGACACAGTACTCCAGGTGAGGCCTCACGAGCACAGAGTAGAGGGACAGGATTGCCTCCCTCGCCCTGCTGGCCATGCTCCTTTTGATGCATCTCAGGATACAACTGACCTTCTGGGCTGCGATGGCACATTGCTGACTAGGTTTCCAGCCACCAGCACCCCAAGGTCCTTTTCAGCAAGGCTGTGTTCAATCCTCTCATCCCCCAGCTTGCATTGGTAGTGGATGTTACCTCAACCCAAGCGCAAAACCTTGCACTTGGATTTGTTTGAACCTCATGAGGTTCACCTGGCCCCACTGCTCAAGCCTGTCTAGGTCCCTCTGAATGGCATCCTGTCCCTCTGATGTGTCAGCTGCAGTCCAAATCATGGTGTCATCCACTAATTTGCTGAGGACGTGCTGGACCCCACTGTCAGTGTCACTAAGAAAGATATTAAAGAGCATTGGTCCAAACACTGATCCCTGGGGGACATCACTAATCACTGATCTCCCTCCGGACATGGAGCCATTGACCACCACTCTCCGGACTTGATTCTGCAGCCAGTTCTTCATCCTTCAA
Source organism: Bambusicola thoracicus (assembly GCA_002909625.1). Lineage (NCBI taxonomy): Eukaryota > Metazoa > Chordata > Aves > Galliformes > Phasianidae > Bambusicola > Bambusicola thoracicus. The sequence continues at coordinate 8,374 of PPHD01015536.1, forward strand.
ATAGTCCATCCATCAAACCCATATCTCTCCAATTTGGAGAGAAGGATATCATGGGCTACTGCATCAAAAGCCTTACTGAAATGCAGATAGATTACATCAGTGGCTCTTCCTCTGTCCATTGATGCATTGGCACCATCACAGAAGGCCATTAGGTAGGCTTGGTAACTACATGAGCTAATTTCCTCAGGACTCTGGGATGCATCTCATCAGTACTTGTGGATGTTCAGGTTCCTCAAGTGGTCACAAACCTGATCTTTGCTTACAGTGGGAGGGATGCTGCTTTCCCATTCCCCTCCTACCAAGCCAAAGATTTGAGGGCTGTGTGATGAGCAGTTATCAGGGAAGATAGAGGCAAAAAAGTTGTTAAGTACCTCAGCCTTCACCTTTCTATTGTTACCAGCTTGCTTGTGTCACTCACAAGGGGTTACGCCCTCCTGGGCTTTCCTTTTCTGGTTGAGGTATATGCTGAGGTTGGTGGACATGCTGTTCTAATAGTCTCATTGCTGTGCAATAAACCTAAAGAAAACATAACAAAAACAGAATGAGGAATAACATCAGAAAATGATTGGTATGAATTCTGACACTAAACAAAATATGTCCAGTTACTTTTGTTGACATTTTGTTTGCAAATCCTGTTGCACTGGAATTCTTTTATACGTGATAGAGTCACTGATTAAGTTCTGTAGTCTTAAATTCACTAACTAGGATACATTTACACTTCTCATTCTTTGCCATGGCTTTCAGGCTTCAAATCATGCATGTAGGTCTCACTTTCCAAATCAAAATTCCATTTTCAAAAGTGTTTAGAATGGTCTGCTGGTAGCACACTCCAAAGTAGCATAATCTTACTTGTTAGATTTTCGTCCTCTCAGCTGTAATATCTCAGTACTAAGTGTTCACTGTTAATACACTGTGACTCTACTGATAAGAGGAAGACCTGTATTCCAAGGCCCAAGTTACTAAGAGAATGACACTTCTAACACTGCTAAATGTAAAATCAATCATATTTTTTTTTCTGTTTTGGTGCATTCAGACAATTTGTTCTTTCAATTTTTTTTGCCTTTGTCATAAAAATAAAATCTGTTTAAGTGTGGGACAACTCAAAAAGAAGAACTAAGATAAAACAATTCATTATTCCAGCTGCAGAGATTTTATCATGTTTCTAATTGCATTTTCATGTTCTCAGGTTAAGAAACATAGATAAAATCAACAACGCCAAAAAATGTGTCACATACCACCACTGTGATTCAATAAGCTTTTAGACTGTATGAGTAGTAGAACTTTTTGCTGTAGTTGGCTTTGTGCTAAGTGTGTCACATCAAGTTTTGTTACTTACATTTGCAAGAATACCTTTTATTTTACTGAAATAAAATTTTTACATAAATATCATTTTAAAGATTAAGCTATTTATCCTACATTATTCCTCAGCACTTAAGGGCTTGCTTTTCCTTGTAAACATCTAAATCCTTAGTCTCCAGTTGTGTACTCAAGTCATTGAAAAAGATCTTGTTCTGTTATCTTGAGATCATAGTTTTTCCATCTCTATTGCTGTTTTCAGCCATTTGTCCAAATTATTGTGTGATATATACTGCCTGTCTTGTTCTAATGTGACATTCACTCACTTGTCCAGCAATTTTGGTTTCCTTTTGCTCCCTTATGACCTATCATTATTACAGACTTTCATTATTCATTCCACTTCTTCTTCCTGGTAACTAATCTTCTTTACAACCATAACCACTGTTTCCTAATACAAGCTGATCTATTGTCATAACCAAAATGTGATTCAGATCTACCAATCTTATTTCCACTACTGAACATTAAGTCTGACTCAGTGCCAGCAGTGAACAGGAAAGGCCAATTACTTCACTGAGCTTCTGAATGAGCCTGGAAAATGATGATTTGCCCACATATTAAAATTCCTTGTGTTCAAGTAAAAATAACAGTGGTCCTCATGTTCTATTATACTTAAAATTTTATACACTAGAAGTCCTGAATTATTTCTTAGGATGGTTAAGTTACTGCTTACTCTATTACCAATTTTAATTTGTCACTAAATGTGATCAAACCTGCTCTGGGCCTTATCAACCTGTCACCTTCTGATCTTGGTGGGATGAGACTCCATACAATAGCAGGTTTAGCTTAGCTTCCTCTTCATGAAACAAATGCAACCACTCTTTCCCCATTATAAGAGTATCTGGATCCTACTCCTATGCTTATGGAATTAACAGAACTAGTGAGATGATTGTGAAATCATTCCCCTTAATTCTTTTGGTTCATGAGATAGAAAAACATTTCAAATACTGCATGCAGGGCTGTAACGGGCACCAGAGTGAAAGGTGAACTGAAGTATGAGAACATACTACTCTGCAGTCAGTATGTTGTCAAGGCTTTTCCCTCTGTCTCCTAACACCACACTGACCGCAGTACTAGTACCCTCAGGCTCCACAATTTTCACCCAAAATTCATGCATACCTAACAGAGGAAGACTTTGGAGGACAAACTTGTGTTTATACTTGAATGCAACAAGCTGCCAAGCTTTAGGCTTCCAGCTTCTTCAGGAGAATACTGTGGGTGACATTGTCAAAGGCTTTGCTGAAGTCTAGGTAGACCATTTGAACAGCCTTTCCCGCATCCACCAGATGGGTCACTCAATTATGGAAGGAGATCAGGTTGGTTAAGCAGGACCTGACTTTCATAAACACATGTTGACTAGGCCTGATCCTCTAGCTGTCCTGCACGTGCTATGTGATTTCCCTCAAGATGATCTGCTCCATAACCTTACCTGGCACTGAGGTCAGGCTGACAGATCTGTAGTTCCCCAGATACTCCTTTTGACCCTTCTAGTAGATGGTAGTCATCCAATCCTCTTGGACCCTTCCGGTTGATCAGGAGCATTCACAGATGGTAGAAAGTAGCATGGCAATCACCTCCACCAGCTCCCTCAGCACCCTCAGGTGGATCCCATCTGGTTCTATGGACTGCTGACAGTCCAGGTGGAGTAGTAGGTCTCTGTTTCCACTTGAATTATGGGTGATTTATTCTGCTCCCTATCTGAGACTTCCAGGTCAGAGGGTAGAGCACTCAGAGGATAACCGGTCTGACTTTTAAAGACAAATATAAAGAAGGCATTGAGAATCTCTGCCTTTTTCTTATCCTCAGTGATCACATTTCCCACGGCATCCAGTAAAGAGTGGAGATTCTCCTTAGTCCTCCTCTTACTGTTAGTGTATTTGTAAAAAGTTTTCTGTTCTTTTTTAACTCAGTGGCCAACTTGCATTCAAGCTGGGCTTTTGCCTTTCTAATTTTCTCCCTTTTCTTCCTTTCTGTCCTTTTCCAATCCAAACCTCTCTTGTTTCAGTGTATGCCCATTGTGTCTTGTCCTCCCGCATTTGATGGTGAAGAATCTGGCTCCATTTCCTTGATGACCACCCTGCAGGTACAGGCTGCTTCTAGGTTCCTCTGAAGCCACTTCCTCTCCAGGATGATCATGCCTTGGTCCTTCAGCCTCCTCTCAAGAGGCAAGCACTTGGAGCCTATGCAGGCCCTTGGTGTTGGGCTGCAGCACTGCTCCCAGCCTGTGCCCTCACACTGCTTCTTTCTGCCCCAGCAGCACTTGGTGTTAGTCTTTTATGAATTTCCAGGAGTTTGTTCTGGTCCACTTCTCTGGCCTGGCACTAAGCCTTTGGACATCAGCTCTGGCACTAAGCCTTTGGACATCAGCTCTGCCCATGTGTGGATCAGCAGTTTTCTTGCAATTTGCTGTCATTTATAGACTTGGTGAGAATGCAGACAGGTTACTGACTACATTAGAAAGGACAGGTTACTGGATAAGTACCATGCTACTTTGCTTGTTACTGATTTATAGGTAAAGTACAACCCATTTCAGTTCTTACCCTTCGAGCCTAGTGAATGAGTTTTTAACCCATCTGGTTGTCCATTCATTCAAGCTCTAACTTCCTAACTTGGATACAATGATATTGTGTACAACCGTGTTGGAAGCCTTGCTGAAGTCAAAGTAAACAACATGTAGTGCTCTCCCTTCATCCAGAAACTGAGATCCTGATTACAGGAGACAATCAGCTGGGTCGGATATAATTTATGTTTGGCAAATCCAATTGACTACCAAAGTGAGACCAACCAGCCTGCATCTCTTTAGCTTGACCTTCCAGCCGCCTTTTGAAGATGTCTATGACTTTCACTTTTCTTTGGTCTCTGAGGTCATCGCTCTGGATAAGCCCTGTGAGAGAGTTCTTGCCAGGTAGTGTCCTTGCCCAGTCTTCCCTTTAGACACTTCATTTAGATGAACAAAGTTTGTTTGGAACAGAAAACAGTGAGTCGCTTTGGGTTTCCCCTTTTAACACAGTGGTAAACTTCCATCAGGCAGAGAGGAAACTAAAATTCTGCTGCTGTCAGCACAGATGGCACAGATTGAATGATGCCCTTTGTGTGTGGTCCAGAATGCGCTTATAAGCAAAATGTCAGGGCACTGCTGAGAAACTGCGGAAAGGTAAGGGTTATGTTGCTGGACTGGGCTGTCGCCATGTTATACGTTGCCATGTTATCATCATTTCCTATTATTCTGCAAAACTATTGCATTAAAATAAAAAGACTTGAGAAACTCTCTCAAGTGACCACTACAGAAAAGAAAAAAAAGAGACTCTGTATTTTCCCTCTGTTTATTTATACTTGAGCGCGACACTTTTGGTCAAAGCATATGGCAGTGTTTTTTCACACTTGCATTATCCAAAACAGCTCAACAGATTTTACTCAGACTTCCAACATATTCACTTATGGGCTGAGGTCAAGTGTGGAAAATAGAAGCCAAAAGGAATGTGAATTATGAGCAATGGGAAAAGGGAGAAGAAGGCAGGGGAGCAGCTGGATTTCTAACTACATAATTCTAACGGCATCACAAAGAGCCTCACAGATTCAACTGCTTTCCTGGTCCAATTTCAGATGAATGAATGTTTCTGTAGGTGACACAGGAAGAAGTTTTCAAAGCCTCAAGGAAAAGTAGTTGCAAACATGAGAACACCAGACTGTGTCTTGTAACCAGCTACTAAGGGGGAGGGGAAAATTATATCTTTTGAGAATACCAATTAAATAAAGAAATGCAGAAAGTTCATGTGATTTACAAATTGGAGCAAATGTTATCACCTAGCTAAGTCAGTATTTGTCCAGGTCTGCTGAGAAAGGATGGTGGAAGATGCCATGTGCTATAGGTTAGCTCAGTGCAGTCTGTGAGGTGGTGACACACCTGATGCCGTACAGAAGTTTAAATTTACCCTAATACTATCAGATGGATTTTCAGTAAGAAATAACTAAGGGAGTGGAAAAGCCAACTTTTCTCCAAGGGTCTCAGTGTAGGCTGAAGCATGCTTCTTCACAAATATTCTGGATTTGCTTTGTGAGGAAAGAAGATAATGTGAACAAAACTAAATAGGTGTCGTAACAACAAAGGAAGCAGTGATGTAACTTCATAGAACCACTGCCCCCTGTTTCTATGGTGGACTCTTTATCTATGCCCAGCAGTGAATACCTGCTGATATGTAAATTATCTCTGATAACTACAACCATCTTCCCCTTCTGTGTCAGTAAGGCTCAGACTCAGTGTTGCTTAAAAAAGTCCTTGGCAGCTGTCTATACGAATTTGAAAGACAGCATAGAAAGCTGAACTTGAGCATTTTGTGAAGTCACACTGGCAGACAGCCCGAGACAATATCTCAGCTAAGTGTGATGCAGTCAGTTTTCTCCTCGGGTCTCAGAGACAGCTCAGGGTGGATTTTCCTACCGAACTAAATGGGAGTCTTAGCACTTCCAAAGGAGTCTTTGGAAAATCCCTCCTATCAGCTAATACAAACAAAAATTCTCAGCACTTTCTAGGTATAGACATGAATGAAAATGTTCTAAGTAACAGCACAGGGGCCTATTGGTTTAATCCAATGAGGCTGCTGTAAAAATGGAACATGTGCTAATCCCAGAGTTGCCTTTTTACAATGGGGAGATGGGGGCTTCAGTCTACCAAAACAGTGGCTCAGAGAAAACTGAGAAAAACAGCACAGATGTCCATACTGGGAAAAAAAAGGTGAAAAAAAAAAGAAGTAATTTCTGCCCAAACTCAGTGGGGTACTCTCTAGTGTAGCACTGTTGTCTGGAGGGCTCCTCTCTGAAAAATATAGGCAGTTAATTTTCCACGTGAGCCAGGGGAAATCCTAGTTTCCTGCAGACTAAACATTTAAATATATTTCTGAGACATTGCAGTGACTTTTAATTAGTGAAATTTTATATAAGCTTTACTACACAAATACACATTAATTAAATACACATGCACATAAACATAAGAAAATTCAGAGAATGCCCTCTCTTGCAATGAAATACTTCTTTCAAGCTCAACCAAATTTAAATCATCTATTTCCATTTTGAAAAGAGCTTTTAATAAGAAACAGAAGAAGAGGAAAAGAAAATGACTAAACTATTTCCAGAGAAAGTATATTTTCAAATGTGAGGACATGAATCAATGTACATACATTTTAAAAATTTGATTCTATTTCTGTACACTTCAGGAATTGCTAGGAAAATGATGTGCTGGACACAGAGGAAAAAGCAGCATCATTTAGCAGTTTGAGACTAAGATGTTCATGAAAAATCTTTTACTTCCTTTTCACAATGTGGTTTCCAAATTCAGTTGCATCTGCACCTTCTGAGGATGCTTTAATGACAAAGAAGTCAGAGGAAATGTTCAGAGCTACTGGATCTACTTTGGTCCAAAGCACATATACAGTTGCCTGTCAGCTTAGAATTGATGTGGCCCAGAAGAATCTTGAGTATAGAAGTAGTCCTGGTCAGTGCATGTAATGGCTGTGCTGTTCTCTGCTCCACTGTTTCATAATCACCACATCCTTCTCTCTAAATTGGAGAGGTGTGGATTTGAAGGATGGACTGTTCGATGGATTAGGAATTGGATGGCTGGACACAGCCAAAGGATTGTGATTAATGGTTCTGTGTCAGGGTGAAGTCTGATCACAAGCGGTATCCCTCAGGGGTCAGTCTTGGGACTGGTGCTCTTCAACATCTTCATCAATGACATAGACAATGGCAGTGAGTGAACCCTCAGCAAGTTCGCAGACAACACCAAGCTGAGTGGTGCAGTTGATACACTGGAGGGAAGGGAAGCCATCCAGAGGGATCTGGACAGGCTGGAGAAGTATCAAAATCTAATGAAGTTCGGTAAGGCCAAGTGCAGGGTGCTGTACTTGGGTCAGGGCAATCCAAGGTATTTATACAAACTGGGGGAAGATCTCCTTGAGGACAGTCCTGCAGAGAAGGACTTGGGTGTCCTGGTGGACGAGAAGCTGGACATGAGCCAGCGGTATGCAGCAGTGTGCAGCAGTGTGCAGCAGCCCAGAAGACCAACTGTGTTTTGGGCTGCATTAAAAAAGGGTTGGACAGCAGGGAGTTGGAGGTGATTGTCCCCCCCTACTTGGCTCTTGTGAGGCCCCATCTGGAGTACTGTGTCCAGGCCTGGGGCCCCCAGTACAGGAAGGACATGGAACTCTTGGAGCGGGTCCAGAGGAGCGCCACTAAGATGATCAGAGGGCTGGAGCACCTCTCCTATGAGGAAAGGTTGAGGGAACTGGGCTTATTTAGCTTGGAGAAGAGAAGGCTCGGGGGAGACC
>PPHD01015537.1:4800-16049 GCA_002909625.1 Bambusicola thoracicus
ATTGCAATAAGAAGAGTGGCAGGAAAAATAAAATCTTCTTTTCAGAAAGTAAACTTAGCAAGGTTATGAACTTCAGAGCTTGTGTTTCCATTGTAAGGTACAATTTGGGGTGACTGCAAGACAGTGAGAAACTGAATTACTGTTATAGTTATGGACTAATATAGTCTGGTAAGTAAACGTGATTAACAAAGGATAAAGGTTGGAACTGCACCTAATGCAGGTTAAGATGGTATGCTGTATCTGCAGATGNTAAGAAGAGTGGCAGGAAAAATAAAATCTTCTTTTCAGAAAGTAAACTTAGCAAGGTTATGAACTTCAGAGCTTGTGTTTCCATTGTAAGGTACAATTTGGGGTGACTGCAAGACAGTGAGAAACTGAATTACTGTTATAGTTATGGACTAATATAGTCTGGTAAGTAAACGTGATTAACAAAGGATAAAGGTTGGAACTGCACCTAATGCAGGTTAAGATGGTATGCTGTATCTGCAGATGAAATTGCTTAATTTTTGCAAGACTTCTGTGTGAACTTCGATGGATTCTTTCTGTGTAGATATAATCTATGCTCAGTAAGTCTAGCACGTGTTCACAAGAATGATCAGTCCTGTTTGTTTTTTCCTCTTGGAGCCAAATGGATTTTTGTAAAAACAGTCTTCACAGTGAACATTGCCACAAACAAAACGTATGTTACCAATTTCCTTTTAGTTGAATGTACCCCAAACCTTCTGAAAGTGTTCCCAGTACACCCACAAAACAATACAAGTGTTAACCTCTACTAGTTTTGTTTCACACTTCTTTTTAAGTGAAAATCTATAGAGACGCAATCTATACGAACGCACTGCTGATTAGACAGTTCTGTGAATTTGGCTCACTGATTTTTTTGGCATATGTATGAAAAACTGAATAGGTCCTTCACGTCTTTGTTCTTCGCAATTTCCAGCTGGATTGTGTGTTCTGGACGCATGTTAGTTCTCTGTTCAAGACAAAGGAAAGCCAAATGTGAGGTGTTATGAAGAAAGGAAGTAAAATCGGAGCACTGTTGTTGAATGGTGTTAACTGTGTGTTAACTGTTACTTGTGTAGTGTGATAGGAAGGAGCTATGGAGTGAAAGTGTCACGAGCTATCTCTTTGTGGAGATTTTTTTTCTAAAGTTATTATATAGTTACTCCTTGTGTTGTAAACCAGCTCTTAAATTCCAAGGTGATGTTATAGGTTCTGTATACCTTTAGGAGTAAGCACTGATGACACATAAGGTGTTTCGCAACCAATACAATAGCCTTGGTGGACTTAACTCAAGGAGATGCTTTATTGTGGCTGCAAAGAAACTGGAATTTGGCAAACACAGTACGTAGCTCATTGGTTGTCTGCTGCAAGGTTACTGCTTGTCTGGGCAGCCTGTGCCAGTGCTCCATCACCAACACAGTACAGAAGTACTGCCTGATATTTAGACGGTGTTCCAGTTCATGTCTATTGCTTCCTGTTCTGTCACTGAGCACCACTGAAAATAGCATGGCTCTATCCTCCTAGGTAGTAAGAAGCGATTGTATGAGTCCCTTCTGAAGTTCTAAGAACTGGGTAGGTGCACCTGAGTGCAGGAAGATGTTCAGAAGTTTGGAACTACGTGGTTACTTGCTTCTCCTTTACTTCTAAACTGTAAAATGTGCAAGCCCAGACTGCTCTGTACGTGCTATGTTTCTTTCTCCTTTTTTTGTTTGCTTGTTTTTGTGGGGGGTTTTTTTGGTGGTTTTTTTGTTTGTTTGTTTTTTGTTTTTGAATGTAGTGCAGTAGTAACTGAAGTATGGTATTTGCTGAGGAAGAAATTCATCTCTTTAAGTTTTTGCTCTCAAAGAATTGCTGGACAGTGTTATCTTTTTCTGCCAGTGGATTAGAAATTAATTAATCAGAGGAACAAATTGATGAAGTAGTAGTCAATACCAAATGTGTCTTAAGAAGAGTTGAAGGCTTCCTAAGAAAAATTCACGCATCCCATTCCTGGAGGCATTCAAGACCAGGTTGAGTGCGGCCCTGGCCACCCTGATCCGGTGGGTGGCAACCCTGCCTATGGCATGTGTATGGAACTGGGTGGGCTTTAAGGTCCCTTCCAGCCTAAGCTGTTCTGTAGTCTTCCCTGCTGTTAGTGATGCACAGGTCAGGGAAACAAGGGGGCTGATCAAATGAGGAGGCTGTGGATCCAGTTTCATTTAGCATGGATGGTGTTTAAAATTCTGCCTTGCTAGTATATCCATTTTGTCCCAAACACAGCACGTGAGGTTTGTGGTAGTTCTTTAATCTCATCATGGATAAATCCACTTATAACTTTGAAAAAGAAATGAAATTTGCAATTTGTTTCAGTCGTCAATGGGGAAGTTTTAAGGAATATTTAAGTCAAATTTCCATACTACTTGCCTGGCAGGACTTGAATTTGAACATAAAAACAAGAGGAAAAATGTGCTATTAGGAAAATCAGCAGTGGGTTTCAATGGATGATTCAGAGCTAAGGAATATTCCTGGTTCTTTCCCTTCCACTCATGTTGAAAATTCATTCATTACTAATAGATGCAGCAAAACTAGCTTTTGTCCTGAAACGAATGCTGTAATTTGCTGAATGTCATGCATCTACAGTGGTTTGTTACTATTATTTTTTTCCTATATCTAGACCACTGTTTTTATGAGATTTTTTTCCCCCACATTTGATCCTGTTGAGGCACAGTAATTCAGTGTATGATTTGCTTAAAATCAGTGGCATCACAAGTGTTTTGTATCTTTAGAGAAAAATCACCAAATCAGTTGATTTGCTATAAAGTCATCAGGACAGTGATAAGAGCAAAATTTTTGCACTGCTCAAGGTCTCAACAATAAGTAAAAGTGTTAGCACTGAGCCTTTTTTAGGTAACACTAGTAACGCTTGACACTTATAATTGCAGTATGAAGCAGTGTATGTCCAGGGAGTTATTTCTGAGACATTCTGCTTGTGCCATAATGGTTAATGTTTGTTTTGTTGTTGTTGTTGGGTTGGTTTCTTGTTCTATAAACATACTGATGGGCTTTTCAAGATGAACATCTCCTTACAATGAGATGATATGGAAGCTGAAATTACGCCCAACTGTTTTTGGAGAGCAGGCAGAAGCTAATTTTTCTTAGCTGTTCTTTGCATGACTTGCATTCTGGAGTACTTCTCATATGTTGACTGAGGGGGGCCACCACACTGTGCATTTCTGATACGATGCAAATTATACCTTCCTCAATAGGATTCCATTGAATTAGCTGATGTTAAATCGTTTTTGTTCGGTCATTCTCAATGTCATGGGACTGCTTCTATCATACTAGTGCTGAGAGTTGAAAAATGTAACCCCAAATCTTGGTGAATCAAACACCAGAAAAAATAAATATCATTATTTTCTAGCTGTGATCATTTTGGCAACGAAAGGATGGGAGGTGGTGTTTTCTGTTAGACAGGCTGATGGAAACGGACTCACTTTTAGGCAGAGTCCTTACATCAGATTTTTGTTCACCTGTACCTCTCTGTGTGAAATTTTGGGCAGATACTGAAGGCATATTGAATTTAATCTGTCATAAATTTTGCATATCCTTACTTACGGAACAGTTAATGCAAATCAGAAAGAGTGTTTATCATCATTTTCAAATTCAAATCTTCTTTGTATGCTTTAAATGGCATTGAAGTTTTTCCTTCCAGATATGTTGGCTCTGTTACACAGTCCTGCACTGTGTAGTATGAGAAACACTTTGTGCTAACCTTGGATATCTGGAGTCCAAATCCGAAGCAGGTAATGTCTGCTTTTCTCATTTCACTTTATCTTACCTTGCCTTTGTGTGTGTCATTTTAAAAACAAGTACTTTTAAATAATACAGCCTTAAAAAAGAACAAAACTATATATATCATATTGAAGAATGAATACTGCAGCTTCGGAACTCTCTTCAGAACTTGATCTCTCAATTTTTTGTAATGAATGAACAGTCATGATAACATAGGCATGAGAAAGAGAAGGCTGAATCTGAGGAGGCACTTCTGTTAGTTCCTACTGTGCAGCCTCACTTTGCAGAACTTTGCTTGGTATCTACTTGGTATTTAGTATTTGGTATTTACTAGGTATTTTGCAGAACTTTACTTGGTACTTAGGTATTTACCAAACTATCATCATTTCTGTTTGTAACCTTATTTCAGCAACTTCATTTCACTGTGGTCATTTCTAGCTGTAGAGGTGCTTATGCACTCACAATCATTTCTTTTGATCCTTCTTCCCTGGATGCCTTTTTAATGTGGGATAAAAGTCTTTTTTTTTTTATCTTAAGACTCTTTAAAGGTCTGCCAAAGTTATTTACCATTACTTGTACTTTAGCATTTTTAGTATGGTTTCCAGTGTGCTCTGAGGTTAGGAGTAGTCACTGTACTCTGTTCATAAAGCCCTTAGGGTAGCAGCAGCTTGGGCACAGAGGTGCTTTTTGAAACAGCCTCTATGCTGGATTTGATTTGTTATCTATTTGGACAGTTGTTAGCCTGCAGTTGTGGGCGGTAGGGGTATTTGCTGCCATGTCATTGGAGAAGTTGATTGATTCGCACAAGAGATTTCCACAGTTGCATGGAGGTCATTCCCTACTTCTTTTCTGGAAGGAAATAGTGTGTGTTTTCCTATGATTTTTTTTTCTTCCTTTATTCACAGTTTAGCTCTTTCGCAGCTTCTCTATGACCCAGCTTCCCTTGTTTCTTGGGCTGAAGTAGCCTTTTGCTAAGAACAGGGGTAGTAAAAGGGATCTGTGTCACTCTTACCTAAGTACTAATAAAGTGCAGCAAAGCAACAGAACAGGGGCACATGTTTGTGGGATTGAAATAAGATTATCATGTCTGAAATCTAGAACAGAGACTGATGTGAAGTAGTTGGGTTAGTTAGCTTTGTATAGTAATGTTTGCAACCTTTGTGCAAAGGGGACAGTTTTTGTGCTGAGCTGGAGCAGAAGGCTAGGATGTATTCTCATAGCTACAAAAGGCTTAAAGATGAGTACTACCAAGCGATTCATCAATGCAGGACAGCAGTATCTAGGATATGTTTTGCCGCTACTTCTGGGGAAAGTAGAAATTATGTAAAAAAAAAAAAATGACAGTCAACTACCTCGGTAGAAAGTTACACAGAGATCACACATCACATATTAAGTCCTGTGGTAACTTTAAAAGAATGCATGCCTCTAGACCTACATGTGTGCCCTAGCCACATCATGACCTCATACTGTGCAAGACCTTTATGTGCGTCACTTTTCCTCCTGTACCTTGGTTTTCTCAGAAAGGAAATGCAGTTGCGTGGGCTGGAAAGGAGATGCTGCGCATTCTAGCTAGGCTGTGATCTGGGTGATTAGTATAGCTACCATATCAGCTCCCAGCCATCACTTGGTCTAAACGCTGAAATCAGAAGCTATACTCTAATTCTTTAATGCCTAAAGAACATCATGAAATGCCCTGAGAAATTGGTGGGTCTTGGTAAAAACAAATTTTTTTCCAAGACTTGTGTTGGAATGAGTAGAGTAATTCCCTGAAGAGCTAAGCCATTTTGGAGACTGGGAATATTAAATTTCAAACCAGTAGAGAGTACTTGCTTGACAAAATGGCACAAGGGACAAGAAACATTCAGACCCAGAACACACTTACTGTTTAAATGCATGCACTGTTACTTTGTTGTTGTTTTTTTTTTTTAATGTTAAAATAATATTCAGGCATGACAAATGAAATCCAAATCCATTTTATTAACTTTATGAACCCTAAAGGGGAGAATGTGCTCTTTTATTACATAGGAAGTATTCTTAAGCAACCCCTAGAAAAACTGCATTCAGTAGAGTGTGGATGGTAAGTGTGTCACCTCTAATTCTGCTGGACTTTGAGAAGGATGTCTTTACATTCCTGTGGCTCTGGAAGCAGTTTTTGGAGAGACAGGACTGAACAGCTCAGTAGCAGAAGGACTGTGATTTCCACAAGAAAAGTTGCATCCTTGAAAGCAGCAGAAGGAATCTGATCAAAGCAAGCTACAATATTCAAATACTGTAAAACCGTTTGCTTCATAAGTTCAGTACATCTGTATATGAGCATTTATGTTCGCAGATCAGTAATAAAAATTTCAGGAAACTGAAACTTTGAACATGTCATTAGAGGTTTCTGAAAGGACCACAGTGATCTGATTAGGCTTTATTCTAGTCTCACTTTATTTTTGTAATCTTGATAGAAAATGAGAAATCTATTAACCACAAAGAGTTGAAATTGCACACAAGTTTTGCAACAATATAGACTTATTCTGAATGATTCCTCTCTTCAATAGCTGGATACAAAAGCCAGTGGGCTGTATTGTGGAAAGCAAAGATAAAATTTTAGTGCGGAGTTCTCACTTGCTCTCTGGAATTTCTTATTGACAAATTTGGCAGTGGAATCAAAAGAGACGGAGAAATTTGGTTGGGTATTGGTCTTCCCACATTATTCAAATTACTGTACTTTTTACTTTCCATATCTTGCTGAGGGAAAGATTGACAGTGATTTGTTGGTGTCAAATGCATCATAGCAAATTCAGTCATACATTCCGCAACCAATACTTGAGGGCATAAGCACTGTGCTCTCTCACCCCATTCAGACCCAAGCAAGTGTTCTCTTAATACGCAGGCTTTCATATAAGTGAGTAGGAGCAGAGAGGCCCATGAACCTGTCATTTTGTACCTGCTGAGTTTTAAAACTTTTTAAGAAAAAATATCTTTTAGATTTGCTGTAAAGTGTTCGTGTTGTACAACACCCATTATAGCCTGGCATCTGTGCAAAAAAGTGAGGAACAGTGAATGATCAGTTAACGTCTGTTTTTAACTACAGGGAGTACCTGTCACTCCAACAAGTATGAAGATGATTAGAGCTTACTAAACTGTAATCACCTTATCATAGTTTTCTCTATGGGATGAGGTGACATCCTGGTGGAATAGACCTGACATTTACATCCAGATGTTAGGGTGATGCTTCCCAAAAGGTGGCATTACAGCAGATGTGAACCTGGGATAGGACAGTAGAGTGGAGAAAAAAAAGTAGGCTGATAGTGTAAATATACCTTTCACCTGTAGAAAATGATAAAGCAGGAGACTGTGATCTGATGCAAAATATTAATACTGTAAATAGAAGTAGGATGCACTTCTTTCAGACACTTCAGGATTTCAGATAGGATGATTACACAGGTGCAGAGTGCATGAAACTGGTACCATATTTGTCTATTCAGTGCCTTTGTTTAAGGCTGAGGCTATAGGAAAATAACGTGTAATGCTGTTAGACTCTTGGAAGGTGTTTGCTATTATTTTCATGACAAATCTATGTAGTATTTTCTGTTGTACATAGTTCTTAAAAAGGTTTGAAAAAGTTTGAAAAAGAGCTATTGACTTTTATAATTTGTCCTAATACTGCACCTCTTTTCTTCCATTTTTGTAAATCTTCTGCCAGATTTCTTACTTCAGTAGCTGCCAAAAGCATTAGAAGTGACTGTCATGTTAGAGCAATTGTGATTCTGCTTCATGTGGAGGATCACTTAACGAACGTGACTCAACTTCTGTAGAAGATACTGCGTAATAGAGAGCTGTATGGTTTCCACCGTGTCTTTTTTGAAATGCTGTGACACGTATACAAAAGATCGTAGAATCACAGAATATCCTGATTTGGAAGTACCCAGATAGAACTGTAGACTAGAGTTAGAAGGGACTCAATAGAATCATAGATGATGGTGGTTGGTTGGTTTGTTTTGCAGTTTTTCCCGAATGAAAAATGGCAGTTCTTTGAAAATAACAATTGAGGCTTCAACATTTCAAAATTTATGACAAGTCTACTGTCTTTCCACTTCTTAAACTGAAATTTCAACTGTGCTGCTAGATTCATGGAGAAAATCTATTACTTTGGTAAATTCAAGTTGATGCCATGTGAGATAATAGTAATAGCATTTAAAAGAAAATTTGAATCAAATTTCAGGTAGAGATTCCTTGAATCTTTCAGTACTTAAAATTTCATGTATTTTCTTGTGAAATAAAACACTTCTGCATATCTCCCTCTATCTTGACAAACTGAAAGAGATGGAGCTGTTCAGCCTGGAGAAGGCTCCGAGGTGACCTGACAGCTGCCTTTTAATATCTAAAGAGGAGTTAATGGAAGGAAGGGAACAGCAGGGTCTGTGATGACAGAACAAGGCGAAATGGCTTCAGGCTTAAAGCAGGTAGATTTAGATTGGATATAATGAAAAAGTTTTTTACGGAGAGGCGGTGAGGCTCTGGAACAGGTTGGCCAGAGATGTGGTTGATGCCCCATTCCTGAAGACTTTCAAGGCGAGGCTGGATAAGGCCCTGGGCAACCTGTTTTAGCTGTGGTGTCACTGCTTATTGCAGGGGAGTTGGACTGGCTGATCTTGAAAGATCCCTTCTAACTCTAAGGATTCTGTGATTCTATGATTCTATTTAATGACCAATTTCACAAGATTCATTTAGAATATGGTGTACAGTATGTGAGATGTTTTAAGGAGACAGTGGACTCAGGTTTGTTTCATCCTAGAGGCTACATTTTACAAAGATATAGGTAACACTTGATTTATAAGTAAGCACCATAACATGTAGAAACTAGGTTTTCCCTGCAGCTATGTTCCTGAGCACTATTTAAAATAATAATAATTCTTAAGATACTCTCCTTCATATTGCTTATACTTTACAACTTAAATTACAGTGGCATCTAGGGACCACAGTGTGGACCCTGTGTTCAAGGACTTTTATGAGGTGAGGTGGTTCTTGTGGCTTCACAACCAAATGTGAGACAAGAAAAAAGTGAATGAGGGAAGGACCAGGGGCTTCTGATTCAAGTAATGAAGGTAGCTCTAGTACACTAGAGGATGTTGTGGTTTGTTTTATTGTTTGGTTGGCTGCTTTTCTTTCTTGCTTGAGTTAAGCACGAGGAAACTGTCTAAAATATGGTTCTGTTTAGAATGCTTATTTCAAATACTGCATTGTCTTTCCATGCTAAAAGCGGATCTGCAAGTACCTCACAAACCTAATGTGCCAAATCTGAAATTAAGATACAGTGCAAGAAGAATAACCAGTGTGACCCCTCATTTTCTACCTTTTTAATTAAAAAGCTTGTCAGAACGAATGCAGAATACCCTTTGTGGTTTAGGTCATATTTTCATTATTAACAAAAGCAATTCATATATAGAACACAGGGGTTTCCCCCTGTAGTGTATGGTATATCCCTGCTTGTAGTAATTCAGGGTTTTTCCTCTCATGCCTGTTCAGTTAGACAGGTAGTCTAATTCTACTTCTTCTCCTAGACGACGACTATACAGTAATTTCTTCCTTTCTGTCCAATCCTGACAGGTTTTTGTAGGATTGCCTGGTGAGGTGAACTGTGACTTTAAGCAGGGATGTGGTTTAGAAACTCCCATGTTGTCATTCTCACAATGACATTGCCTTCCCTGTTACATGGGGAAGTTGCTGAACCCTTCTTTAATCTTCCTCATGAGTAAATGAAAATGAAATTTCACCACTATGTTTTGTGGGAACGTTATGCCTCCTTCTGAACATTCCAGTCTTAATCCTGATCTCACAGGAACAAAGAAGTGCTTTGCATTGGTATTTTACTTCATTCTGATGTATAACCTTAGAATTACCTTATATCTTAATTTTGGGTCTAATTTTTTTTTTCCCCCACTGGAATTGGTGATAAAATAATGCACTTTGGCTTTAACAATAGTAGTAAGTAGTTACGAAAAAATCTACTGCTACAGATGATGAGGTCTCCCTTCGTTCCCAAGGAAATCTTAGTACTTCATTGCCTTTACCCCATGGATTGCAAACCACATCTACAGTGTGGTTGATTATCCTGTTTGCACCTTACAGCTCACAGTGAAGGTAGAGAGAAGAAGGTGGGTTTTCTGGCCCGGCTACCAAACCTCTTCCAGAGCAGCACTGTCTTGAGTGTGAAACTACTGTTTGTCTACTGGGAATACTTGCATGATTTTACATGTATGGAGAATAACACTGTGCTGGGAGTGCTGTAAGTTTCTCTCATGCTGAGGTTGCTCATAACATGTGCCTTTTCAGCCAGATGTATGTATGTCTCTTCAGCATCTTGGCAGGCTTTTTCAGACTGACATAGCAGTCGCTCATCCAGATACTATTGGCTAGAAAGGCATTACAGCTACCTTCCAAGCCTAGGTCTTCTGTTAATTACATTACTTTTAGTGTGCTTTCTATTACAGTGCTTTTCCTTAACACAGTCTTTCTCCCATGTAGATTCCTACCGGCGGTTTCTCTGTTACTTACATGGTAATAAATAGTTGACCAGCTCACTGATAGCTGTTGAATTTACTCTGTTTTTCTTGATTTGTTATGTGGGAGATTCTGTGTAGTTGATTTGTTATGTGGAATATTCTGTGTAGTTGTACATGAGGAAGAGGGGAGAAAAAAAAACAATCCGTGAGTTAGATCCTAGTCCTAGCAAGGAAACCTGTGAGTCTTCCTTGCTAGGTAGGTGGCTGGGTTGTCTTTGGTTTTGTTTTTTTCTTCAAATCCTGTGATTTACTGAGAGTTGGAACTGAAGAACACAGGGAGTGTGTAATTGGTTGCTATCATCTATTGTACATGTGGTTACTGCCTAGGGAAAGAAAGGGAAAATCCCTTTGTTAAATTTGTCTTTGAGACTTAATTCTTCAGTTACTGCTTGAACTATAATGAAGTCTGAAATCTGTGAAAATCTGTGTGTTCAGATTCCACATTCAGAGAAACTGGTGGAATGTTTTATGAGCTATGGTATGTTTTAAGATTTTTCTCACAGAGCAGTTTTATTACTGTGCCTCCAAATACCTCATTTTGTGGCTAAACAAAAATGTGAATTCTGGGGGAGACAAATTTCCAGTGTTAAACAGGAAGCATAAATACGCAACACAGATGTTAGCAAAAGCATCATTAACATTATTAAAGGTGTAGATGTGTTAAATTTTGCACTTACCTCTGTCCAGAGATTATTCTTTTACTATTGGGGGACTTAAAATAACATAGACTGTCTAGTTTGATGTTAAAACTGGAAATGACAAAAGTGGAAAGAGGTAGTTTTTCTGTGAGGTAACCAAACGGATGATGGCAAGGGGAAATACAACTAGCTCACTAACGCTGTAGCATTGTGCCTAAAAAGTTTTCTTTTTTAAAGGAAGTCTGGTTATTGACACGTAGTTCAACATTAACATTATAGAATCTGTTTA
>PPHD01015539.1:0-16046 GCA_002909625.1 Bambusicola thoracicus
TAAAATAAAAATAAAAAATAATTCCTGCAACCTCTCATCCTAGGAGCAAAGTTTTGATCTCCAGCAGTCATCTGATCTTTCACCCACCCTTTGCCTTTGATACGATAGTAAATCAAGCTGCACAATGTGACTGGACTAGCTCAGTTCACGTATATTTGGTGGAAACTTATTAGTATTTAACATTTTACAGAGCTTTCTGTATTATAAGCACACTCTGGTCCAGAAATGTTGCAGCTGAGGAGTGCGTTCTTGAAATGTGCAAGTGTATCTTCAGAGGATGTTTGTGCCAAGTTTCCTCAGATGTCATCTTTCATGAAGGAGAATCAGAAACGGAGCAGTGTGGCTAAAACATTGGAAGCTCAAAGGTGTAAATGCCACTAGGGAAGATGGAAGCGCACCAAAGGCCAGAACAGGGTGGGGGGAGAGGGGGGATTCAGACAAAGTAGATGCAACCTGGAGACTCAGAGAAGAGAAAAGGCAAAGATGGAAGGTGGTTTATGCAGGGAACAAGTTTCTCTTTGATGTCGGCACTAGCCAAGCAAAGAGACTTAAAATTTACCTTTACTGGTTTGAAAACAGTTTAATTTTAGCTAAACCTCAGCGACTGCAGAAAGGCAATGCCACATATTCAAGTATGTGGTTACAGAAAATACCGCAGATTCCGAGTAAGCTGTGAGGCAAAAGGCTGAAAGCCAAACGCCTTCCCACCACCTGAGCAATGTGACATCCAGCACAGCCTACAATTGCTTTACCCACATAGTAATTTTTAATTACATCTTTATCAGGAACTGGGAGATTTAGTTCATCTCCTTGTGCTGTTCTACTTCTTTCTTTCTGAGCTTTTTTAGGAACTACTTGTGAATTTTTCCACCCTGTATTTGTTCACAGACAACTGTGCTTCTTTGTTTTCTTTCATTCCTTGCTGGTTCTCACTCATATCCAGCAGAAAGTAGAATGAAGATCTGAGTTTGTAGCAGTTCTAGTGCCAGCTGAGACCAGAATATCCCACTGCTAAGGATACTGGTGAACAACAGCTCTTCTTATTGTAGTTTCACACCTAAGATTTAATTAATGAGTTATTTAAGAACCTGCGAACACAGACTGGGACATGGGATACTCTTCATGATGAGTCCTGTGGGGCAGACAATTTACTGTTGCAAAATACCACAACTGCCGGCAGTTAAAGAATGGAAGAAAAACCTGGTGAATAGCTCAAAATAAAGTCAGAACTGCTTTGTGTTAGCCTCTGTATAGACAACAAGATAGCGGGATAAATCAGTACTTGTACAGAACTGCTATTAACATGCAGACATAACCTCTTAAGAACAAGAAGATTTCTAACACTTGGGCTAGAAAGAGAACAATGTATGGAGATCTTTGAGGAGCACAAGGGAGAGATTCTGGCTGTGAATCATTGGCATGTTAGTCCAAACATCATCACTGCCAAAGTGTCTCAGATATGAGTCTAGGAAATAAAAAAATCAGTGGAAGAAATGATCTGAAGAAACATGGCCAGGAGAACCAGTCTGAGTGTGTAGGAATGGGGAGGATAAACACGGGATTTCAGAAGAATCTCAGAACAGGACTCGGTCTTCTAATTGACAAAAACAGTATTAGAAAAAGAATATTATTGTCTGCCTTTTTTTGCCATTGCTTTCTTCTAGAATAGCTGATCATCTTAAACAATAGTGATTCTACTTGCCCACATCTCCTTTCCCAGAGGCAGCATTTTCATTGTTTTCCTCCAGACTGTTTCTTGCCTTCTAGTCTTACTTATAATCCTATTTTCCATATAACTCTTCTTTCCCTTGTACAGCAATGAATACAAAATTTGCCCTTACTCTTTCTCTCATGTCACAAACTCTCACTGCTAGAAGACTGTTATCCTCTCCTCCTTTTTCAGCAGCAGATATCAGAATTCTGCTCTCTTATTCCTATATCCCCCTCTTCTACAAAAGTCTGAATTTCAGCTGCGTTAAATTTAAAATGTTGGAATATGTCCCTCATGGCAAAACTGAGAGAGGAAAATTCTACAAAGGAAAACTCTCAAAACCTTCCTTGCATTCTTTTTTGGTAGCAGTGGAATTCAGTTTTTCCCCTAACGAACATAAACTGCTTCTCCAAGCACTGGGCATCCCCTGAGAAGGGGGGAACAGGATCTGCATGTGGCCTCGGAGCCCCATCCTCCCTCATCACAGAACAAGAGCAGCACATGGTAAGAATTAACCAACTGCTGAAACTCAGAAGGTTATTGTGCATTCAGAATTATCATCCCCTGGGGATACTTCTAATCTCCCATAGGCATCTTTTCTTGGGAAATTAAGCACTCAAATATCTCCAAGCCTGAAGTTTTTAAATCAAATTTTCTACCAAACACGCTTTAGTTCCGTACCGAGCTGATGCAGCAACTCTCAGCCTGGTGTTATCATGATTGTAAGTGTTTCCCTGGAACACCTAGATGACTTTATTCTCTTTGCTTAAATCCTACTCACTTCCTTATTTTGGATCAAAAGAGCAAACTGTGCTTCATAGCTAAGCATGAAAAAAGATTCTTACCTTTTTTATGAGATACAAAATATTTTATAGAATTTCAACATACAATCAGTGATCTTGGCAATGACAAAGGAGTCACAGAAAACAGCTTTGGAAGTAATATATCCATGTGGCAAACAAGAGACGTGTATGCTAATTATAGCAATGAAAATATAGGACTGCAGCAGAAATAGCTCAGCTTATTCAAAGATCATATAATCATAGAAACGTGGAATAATTTGAGTTGGAAGGGACCTTTAAAGATCAATTCGTCCAACTCCCCTGCAATGAACAGGGACTCCTACAGCTTGACCAGGTTCCTCAGAGCTCTGTCCAGTCTGATCTTGAGTGTCCCAGGGACGGGGCATCCATTACCTCTCTGGGTAACCTGTGCCAGTGTTTCACTACCTTAATGTAAAAAACACTTTTGTTATATCCAGTCTAAACATTCCCTCTTTTAGTTTGAAACCATTTCCCCTTGTCCTACCACAACAGACCCTGCTAATAAGTCTGCCCCTTCTGTCTTATGGTCTCCCTTTGGATACAGAAAAAATATGCACAAAAAGATGAGGGAGAGCTTTCTGGGTGAAGTAAGGGCAGAAGAAGGCAGAGTAAAGGCAGAGAAAAATGGACCAGGCATGGCATAGCCACAGCTACAGCCAAAGCTACCCTTCAGCCCTGCTGCCCTCCTGGGGGCCTGCCAGTCGGGCCGTGAGGTGTTCTTACACACCACGGAGCCGAAGGAAGGGCTTGGTGGACTCTGCCCTTTTCAACCTCACATTAGGCACAGGTGGTTGATTAAACAGAACAGAGAGCTAAGCGCTGATCATAAACCATATGTTTATTTATCAAGCTTACTGCTGCTAGGAGCTGAGTGAGAACAGGAGCAGGTCCAGCAGGGCATTCAGTACACTCCTGGGGAGAAAACTCTTGCTGCTAGACTACAACCTTCTGCAGTATCATGCTTCATGTATACGTGACTCATGTCACTGCCACCCTTGTGCAGGACAGGAAGACCTGGCTCCAATGTAAATGTACCGCTCTGTATAATGGGCACATTGTGTGCGGCTGCCAGGGCAGCACGCTGCCTGCATCCCCAGCAGTACTGGCTGCTCACGAGGAGGCAGAGGCCGTTATCAGAGCAATTACCACAACCGCTTAGCACCATCGCTTCCTGCACTAAGTGAGCCTATCTCCTAATGACACATGCACTATTAATCCTGTGGCCACATCTAAACTCCCCTCCATTCCCTTTTGTGGGAGGCCCAGCCCTTTGCCGAGCAGTCGCAGCAGGGCCCCGCGCTCACTGTGCAGTTCACAGCCACGCAGGCAGGGCTGCAAGGCCTCAATAACAGCCAGGGCCGCAGGTACAGGGCCACAGGTACAGGGCCGCAGGTACAGAGCCGCAGGTACAGGGCCGCAGTGACCACCATGGTTGCAGCTATAGGGCCACAGTGATGGCTGTGGCTGTGGGTACAGGGCAGAGAAGCCTGGGGCTCTCAGGGTAGGTGCAGCCCAAGTGCAGCAGCGTGCTGGAGGTCAAGAGGGCTGCCTGCTGTTTCTAGCTCCTTTACTAACCTGGGAAAAATTGCCTTGGTGTTCTGTGTTCATTCCAATCTTTTATCTGCCTTTTGCATTTAGATTCATATTTTTCACCTTGGGTTTATGGTGTGGCTGTTGGTTTGTTTTTGTTTTGTTTTGTTTTTTTTTTAGTTTGGAAAGAAAACCAGTTGTCCTAGGTAGGGTTGGAGCACTTTGAAGAGGGAGAGGAAGAAAGGAAAAAGAAGAGGGGCAGAAGGAGAAAGAAAGTACTCTGTAAAGAATGTACTCTGTTACCAGTAACAAAGTGTGTTGGGAAGAGAAGCAGTACTGATCAATGAACACACAGTGAGGCTGATATTTACAGTACAGTGTGAACAAGGAACCGGGAAAGGACTTGTGTTAGGAAGAGATGAGATAATGAGTGGGATGGAGTGGGAAGCAGTGATGCTCGAGCCTCCTGGCTAGTGAATGGGCATCTGGGGGCCAGTGTGCAGAACATCCCTGAGCTTAGGGGCATGCAGCTGGCAGGGGGTGCTCACCCACGGCCTCCAGCAGCAGCTCCGCATGCCCCATTCATGCAGCTGGCCTCCTTATACATGCTCTGCTGGAAGAAATCTAGCTTGGAATTCCTAGCTGCTCCTGAAAAAGTCATAACAAAACATGTTATCTGCAAGGCAAGCTGTGGCTACAGATGGATTACTCCACAAGACCACCTGGTCATGTTGATAATATCATAATACTGAAAATATTTTTGCATATGTATAAAATGAGGCACCGACAATTGGCCAGAGAATCTCCAACTATCAACCTGCACAACAGCCGTGCTCCACCGGCCGCTACCACTCTTCCGTGACAGGAGGCTCTCTTTTGCCAGGGGCTCTGATTAAAAGACAGCTAGACAGAATTAAAATATATTCCTTAATGGACTTTTATAGCCAAACTCCAGTAGGTATGAAAGATAACTCTACGTAATTAAATCAGCTGTATTCACCAAGTAATACAATTTTCTTAATACACTGTAAATAATTTGAAAGCAATAACTAAAATGCTAAAATATTTTTCTGACTATTTAGGTATGGGTTTTTTTTTTTTTCAGTAATATGATATGTGAATATTCATACAAGCAAACGGTATTTAACAAACTGTTTTGTTGTTTCTGTTTCAATCTCTGGAGACATCACTTGGCCAGCTCTCCTGGGACCATCTGTTCTACAGCACAGACATTTACTTCTCGCATTGTTCACAGAAAATGAACATACATTACACATAAAACGAAAGGCATCATTACCAAATGACAGTGCTTGTTGTTTTCTAAGGATAACCCAACTATTAAATACACGTGAAGAAATGAGGGGGGAAAAAAAAGGATATTATTTTAATATAATTCAGTCAATTATATCAAATTAATTTAAGCTAACTGAACTAATACAATTCTGATATTTTTCAATTACTGTGTTGGTTTGACACATGCAAGTACATGGGGAAGAGTCAACAACTTACATCCAAATCTTGTAACGAGAAACCACAACGTGTCAGACTTACAGACAAAAGAATAGCTAACACAACAGCAAATCCAACACTATCAAACCGACTGGTGCACACACTAAGGGAATACACATCATCTCATACTCAGTTCCCCAGCACACAGCAGTGGTCCCCAAGCCTAACAGTGACCCACCTCTGTCAGTGACACCTTTGACTGCTCTACTGAGCCTTTAAAATCTATCTTTGCTTCATCCCCTTCATGCAAATATGCTCATTCACTCGCACAGATGTTGCATGTACCACAATATGGAGATGCCACATTAAATATTTTGACATCATCTGTGATCGTGTCTGTTGGCTCAGATACCTCCAGCACTTCTGACATCCTTAGTACTTCAGAAGTGTTGGAAAATAGCAAATGGTGTTCGTGCACACCTGCAGTCTCTAAACAGAGTCCAGAAAGCAGCCAAATAATTCTTTTCAGCCATTTGGGAGGCTTCTCCTGACAGTTTCCTATTGCACAGTGCAGCCAGCCACTGGCAACCTGTCGCACAGATGTCTGAGCCGAGAGCTGTGGCAGGGCTGGAAGCAGCTCACTGCACAGCTCTATTTACTCCTCACAGACTTGGCAAGCCACGGCAGTGAGAATGGAGAACGTTTGCTATTGCTTGCCTGCAATACCTCGCAGCACACATCCACTTGCTATTTGCATATTCTGGCAAAATGGCCTTTATTTCCCCTCAAGAAGGAGGTATGCCTTACCTGCCTTACAAAAGTCATTTCTCTCCCCAGATCAATAACCATCCTGCATTTACTTTTATTCCATGTGAGATACCATTTTAAAGGTTTGATCTTATGGCAGCTTCTTCCTCTGGCAGTATTAATAATGTAACATACCTGCTGCGACCCATGGCTTCTGGGCTCCTTATCACTGGTTATGCATGTTATTTATTTTCCACTTTGTTTGCCCATTGTTTGCTTTTGATGAAGCTGCTTTGAAAGCAGCCTATCATTTCCATTTCATTTTCTAACACCACTTAACCAGTTTTAAAATTACAGCTGTACCAGCATGAAGACCTGGCAGCTATGGTAAGAGACTGCATCCTGGACAGCTGCGCTGTCTATTGGAACACGCCTTCAAAGCACAGGCCATGCCTACATATGGCAGAATCACTGTGTTTCTTAACAAAGTAGAGGAAAAGGAGGAAAAAAGAGATTATCGATCTGTCCCACTGCTCCTTCAGTTACAGACAGCATGGCAGCCTACAGCTCCTCGCAGGGAGCGGAGGGGAGGCGCTGAGCTCTGCTCTGTGTGACAGCGACAGGGCCTGAGGGAATGGCATGGAGCTGTGTCAGGGGAGGGGCAGCTGGGGGTCAGGGAGTGGTTCTGTGCCAGAGGGCGGTGGGCATGGAACAGCCTGCTCATTGCAGTGGGCACGGCCCTGAGTGCCAGAGCTGAAGGGGTGTTCGGACACAGCTCTCAGACAACGTTCTGAGACTTAGGGTTTGGATTTAGGGTGGTCCTGTCTGGAGCCAGGAGCCAGACTCAGTGATCTCTGTGGATCCCTTCCAACTTGGGATAACCTATGATCGTCAAAATAAGAAGCAGAAGTAGCAGGTTAGTTATAGAGGCACAGCAGTTGACTGTGAGCTGTGATCACGTGGCTTACACCTTTTTGACATTTTGCCTCCGAAAACGGGTCCTCCAAGAACCTACATAGCGCGTGGGCACGTGCTGAATACCAGCAAGCTGGAGCCACGGCACGCCGGCAGTTCCACTTTTCCCGTGGCACACGAAGTGACGCCGACCCGTCGCCGGTGCCCCCCACCCATTTGGGACGCAGCACACGGGCGAAGCGTGGGGACAAGAGGACGTCCAGCCCGGGGGCTGCGGGGCTGGGAGAACCACCGCCCGGACGGCAGAAGCTCCAGCGGCCCGGGAGCAGGAGTACTGATCAGACCCCACCAAATAAGGCGATGGCGGCTGCCCCGAGGGGGGCAACGGGGACACGGGCGCTCCCCGCAGAGCGCAACGCCGGGCGGAGCCCTTTCCGTCCCGCGGACGCGCACGGCGCCGTGTGGGGCTGCGGGGGCGGCGCTCCCGGCGGTACGGCCGCCGCCACCACAGGCGGACGGGCCGGGTACCCGCTGCCCACGGAGGGCCCTTCCCTCGCTCCCTACCCCCAGCCGCAGCCCGGAGCGCTCCTCCCCGCCCAGGGCTTGACGGCAGCGGGGAGGAATGTATTTCCGGGGCGGGCAAAAAAGCGGCTGAACGCGGACCTTCCCCTCCTCTCCTTTCTCCACCGCCCCGTGCGCCGGGCCCCCCCCCCCCCCCCGCCCCCATCCCCGAGCGGCGCGGAGGCAGCGGGCGGCCCGCAGACGGACGGAAGGACGCGGAGCGAGGCCACGCCGCGCCCAGCGCAGCTCCTGGGGCAGAGCCGGAGCCGGGCGGGCCGGAGCGCGCCCCCTGGCAGGAGCGGCGCCGCGGCCATGGCCGAGGTAGCGGGAGGACGGGGCGGGGGTTGGAGCGGGGAGCGGGCTGAGCGCTGCCCGCCTCGGCGCTGGGGCGGGCGAAGAGCGCGGCTGCTCGCGGTGCCGCCAGCCTCACCCCGCTCGGGCGAGGGGCGCTCGGCCTCCCCTGAGCTCGGGGGCCGGCGCTGCGGTCGGGCGGGAAGGTGGCGCGCCCGGCCCGCGGCTTCCTGTGGCGGCGGGACGGCGGGTCGGGCCTCCCGGGGTCGGGCCGGCCCTTTGTCCGCCCGGAGCCCGGCGGGGAAAGTTTAACGCGACTTCGGGTGCGGGACGCGGCGGGCGGCGGGCTGCCGGGAGGATGGCGGGGCACCGCAACGGCGTCGGGGCAAGGAGTTACAGGAATAGGGTCACGAAGAGTCGGAATGTGGATGTCTATCTTTAGGTTCTTGACCTACGCGAGGCTATCGAAACTGACAGATGTGTGCGCTGTTAGAAGGGCTGTGTGATCGTTTCCACTTCTAGATACGCTCAACTTTGTGTGTATTTTGCTGTTAGCTGCCTCTGAGTCTGGGCAGCCCTATCCAAGCCCGCCTCGGGATGAAGAGGGAACGCGAGGCCTCTGTGCACCGTCGTGTTCACGTGGCGATCTATGAGGTGGCCTGAAACAACGGGAGCACCGCATTCTGTCTGGTGCTGCCGCCGCCTTCACATGCAGGCGGTTGGATGGGAAGTTCTTCCCTGACTCACTGGTTAGGTCATGTTCCGACCCAGCGTCAGATGTCTTTATCTGGTGGAACCATGTCTGACTGCCTGTCGGACTCATCGGGTCATCTTGTGACTGCTTTTCTTTATGAAAAAATCGAACGTTTCTTCACTTCATCTGGGTTTGTCCTTGGGGTATTATACGACCCATTGATGCCAGCGCACGTGCACATACCCAGTGGGTGAAAACATGGGTTTTCTGTTTGATTTCCCCCGGGTGCCACAGTCCTGTTGTTGCCAACACACACAAACCTTGGGAAGGGGAATCGCCTCCATTCAGATCAGTGGAACCCCACTGGCTTAACTAGACACGCTTAAGTGCTGAAATGGAGCTGGGCTTTACGTAGGTGAAAGCAGTTTGGCGTCATCTGTGCTCCTGGCACATTAACCACCTGGTAGGTGATGGTAGGAGGGGGGGAATGTTGGTTGTTGCTTTCCTACTGTGAAATGAGATGACGTGGTGGTTATTTAAAAGAGCTGTTGTGCTACAAGAAGGACTTAAATTAGATGAAGTCAAACAAGACTCGCCATTGTGAAGACCTTCATTGTCCACGTCCATGGCAGTGATGAAACTGATGATTCATTGTCCTGTCGCTAAAAAATATTCTTTGCCTCTGGCAGATGATTAAATAGCATTTTGCAAGCCTGCCTAGAGCTATATTTTTAAGGGTTGCAAAAGCAATGAGCTGTTGGCAACACGCGGGCAAGACAAGGCACGCTCACCAGGAGAACACCACCTTCAGCCATTGTCCTTTCCGAAGGTGTTTCATGCAGTGGAAGGCGCACACCCAGCAGGCTGCTAGGATGAGAACATACCTTAATCAAAGCTGGCCTGGGAGTGCTGTGCAGCCAGGGGATAAATAAATCTGTCTTATTTCAGCAGTGAAACTCAGGGTTACAAACCTGGTGTTCCTTCTGTGTGCTGCCAGGGAGACCTACACGTGTGTTTGTCTGATCCTGCTTAGTGTTCCCAGTCATGTGAAGGATGAATTTTGATGGACTGAAGTTTTTCTCTAGAATACTCATGATGTTCTGGTGTAAATGCAGAATTCCAGTGTTTCTCTTGCTGAGCTTTAAGTGACTCAAGTGGTTAATGTTCTGCCACTTCCTTTGGGAGGTGATTCCCACAGCTGAATACAAACTGTCCGGAAACTTTTCCTGCTGTTCTTTCTTCCTTGATCCATGTTTTCATCCCTCTGCTCTCAGCCATCCTCCCGGTACTTCATGTAGGGTGACTGCTTTCATGCAGTTCTAAAAAGAGCACAACTGCTGGAACTGAGGAAGTGGATAACTTGGGTAGCAGAAATGCGGGCTCAGAGGGAACAGTGCAGTCCGGGGCTGGCACATGCTGTGCGCTGTGTTACCCTGAATACGATTTCCTCACTGCCTCTGGTATGAATGCTCTTCAGTTGTTTGTAAATAGTTGTCATGCCTCCCTTTTCCCATCTGGATTTGTCTGAGTGGCGTGCGTGGACCCGCCTGTTGCAGGCTCCTTGCTGTCCAGGTCTCAGCACTGTGGCCTTCAAAGGTTGTTCTGGCTGTGTTAAGGATAGCGGGAATACCTGTGCTGCAGTGGGACCTTTTCTGGAAGCCATCACAGTCTGCTTTTGGAGCCGGCCCCCCCTGACGCAGCTCTTTCTCCATCTGTAGGCAGACACGGAGATCTCCAGCTGCCCCTTCTCTCCTGGTGCTGGGAGGTGGGCTTCTTCAGGAGAAGTACTGCACATCCGCGCACAGTGCCTGGAGCAGCTACTGCTTATTTCACCTTCACAAGCAGGAGGCTGATTATCAGATTGATAGAACGTCCCAAGTTGGGAGAGACCCACGAGAATCATGGAGCCCAGCTCTTGGCTCCACACAGGACCACCCAGCATTCAAACCACATGTCTGGATGCTGAGCTGTACTGCTTTCAGCTCCCTACAAGCTCAGGGAAAGTGCTGCACCCAACGTGTGGTTTGGGGAATGGACTTTAGTGGGACGAGCATAGGCAGGATGGACCATTGCCAGTAATTGATATACCCTACCTTTTTGTCCCCAAATACGTTTTGTACCTCTGCCATATGAGAGCTGCTGTTACAGGCACTCAGATGTTGCAGAATTGCTGTTAAAATTGCTTTTTTTTTTTTTAATTTAATTTTTTTTAATCAGTGTTAATTAAGTGTGGCAAGCTAGCTGGCGTTAAGATCCATCATGCCTTTTCACATGGCACTTGGAAGAGACAGTGGTTAGAGCTGGAAAAGAGGGAATCCAGGCTTGGCAGTAGTGGAGCCTGTTCTGCTGTCATTCTCTCTTCTGGAATTTCGAGTGATGGACGTGCGTATTTGATTATTTACTTATTCATTTATTAGGTTGGCCAGTCCTTTTGTCAGACTCTTTATTTTTAGGAGCTGTAGTGATTCCTGGAATATAGAGGGGAAAAAAAATCCTCAATTTACTGATAGAGATCATAAAGCAATTACATAGATTTTTAAGAATTATTTGATTAAGGCAACATGTAGATAGATATTTTCAATTGCCTTTTTAGAAGTACTTGCCAGCATACATGCTATTGTCTTAGGTGTTTTCATGCCATCCACCACATTTTGTGCCCCCACTGAAATTACCATCTCCTATTGGCAGAAAGCTCAGAATTGGGTCTATATTTTGCTGCCTCTCACATCCCTGTGCTGACTGTGCATTTGCCTCTACTCTGTCTTGATTTAAGACATTTGCTACTGGTTCCCAGTGTTCTCATTAGTGGTTCTAACATTGCTGGTCTGGTGTTTATGTACTTCAGAGCCATTCACATGAGCATGTGTGTCTTAAGACTGTGCTTAAAAAAGAGGCTGTAGCACAGGGGAGGCTGAGCTGTTATTTCTGCGGAGGGTATTTGTTGTTTTTCAAAAGAGTGTGAGAGAATCACGACATTTCAGGAGGACAGTAGAAGAAAATGTTCTGCACTGTGGTGTTCTGGGCTCGTGTTGGCAGTATCTTGCCCAGATGTAGGACTCCTTTTGTGACTAAAAGTTGAAGTTGGCCGGTTTGTTGTAATAATAAAAATGGCAGTTGTTTCTGTGTAGTTGTTCTTCTCTCTGCCTTGCTCGGTTTTGTTCTGTATCCTGTTGCAAACTTTCTGAGAGAAGGTGACCACAGCTGACCACAGTATTGAGCAGTACCTGTGAGTTGTCATCGCTGTGGATGTATTGGGGGTGGTCCTGCAGAGCCATTTTCTTCTTTTCTCAGAAATGGGAAGGGAGCTCCTACTTTTGGTTGCTTGTAGGTTGTGGGTTGTTTTTTTTGTCCTTCCCCAATTTCTCCTCCACGGCCATAGCCTGGCAACCTAAACTGCTGAAATCTTAAGTCCAGATCAATGAGACCTCTCTCTAAATGTGCTTCTTTCCCCCAGGGATTAGTAGTAGAAGTATCAGAAAAAAGTATATCCGGCTTCCCTGTGAGAGGACAGCGTGTGCTTCAGCTGTGTGAGTTTCTCGCCTGATGTAAAACGTGCATCAGCTTGCTTAATAGCTTATTTTGGAAATGTCATGCAGAGAAAATGAAAATTCTGACTTCTGTGAATGGAAAAAGAGGCAGCAGGCATCTCGTTATGTATCACTGAATGATACCGCTGTGCTTTTCAGTATTAAGAGTGTTCTCTGTAGAACATTGTTACTAAACATAGTGTATTTTTTTAATAACCACCTTCTTTTACTTTTCTGCTCTTAAAATAATTGGAATGATTCTGTGGGCTTCCTACGGCTTTCTGTTCTCCCATTAACAAAGTGAAGTTGTTTTAGATGTGGAGAGATGGGGGAGTCGCTACTTGAGTACCGACTTTGCATAAAAGCAAGCAAGTGGATTTGTGCAACTGTAATACTGATGCTTACTTCTGGGAAGGTAATAGCTTTCCTACATGACCTGTAATCCTCTTTGAGAAAGTAAGACCTTTTTGTGTATTAGAGTGATCATTTTGCCTCAATCTTTCTCAATTGCTCTTTACTGACGACTTCAAAAAGGGTTATGAAATATGTTTTCTGTCTTAAAAGTGGTTTCATATGTTTTTTTTTTTTTTTATCCAACAGCAGCAATGAAACATCATTAGTATTCTTGTGGTTTTTGTTAGTGGGAGAAGTTTCGACTAGTCAAACAGGCAGGGATCTCAACTTTGTTATTGCTAGGAAAAGCTAAGAAGAGAGTGGTGTTTTCTCACTGTCTTTTTCATTCTCCCTTAGAAAACATTGTGCTTATATTTGATTAATTAAAGCAGCTCTCATGTTTGCCAACAAATAATTCCTGTATTATCTAAGTCTATAGTCATTTTCCCTGTGTTTCTGGTTTGTGAGACCCCGTTTAACTGCTGATTCTCCTCAAAGGCACAAAATGCTTATGAGCAGTAACACGCTCAGTGTAGCATTCCCCCCCTAAAAAAAATTAACAGAATGTTTGTAATGTGTTTATTTGATTGTAGGTTGGTACCAGATCACTTATGCTTATCTGTTAGTCCTATGTTTGGCTTAGCTTATTTTTAACTTCTGCTCACGACAGTATCTCATGTGTAAACAGGAAGGCGAGCTATCGTTTGTATGGACTCCTACTGCATTCAACTGCAAGACTTAGTGTGCTATACATACTGTGTTCAAGTACTCACATGTAGGTAATTTTCTGCTGTGCCAATTAACAAATAATTCTCTTTCTACCTGTAGAGCTGTTCAAATAATGGCACTTTTGATGTGGAAGTCAAAATGAAAAAGTGAAAGTATCTTCTTTTCTCATCCTTTGTGGTAAAATGAGAAACAATAATTATATATTGGGCTGAACTGAAACGCTGAAATCGTCCTCGTGCAAAAGTGACTGATTTGTGGTTATTGAAAAATGATGAAAAATAATTAGGTTAGATCAATTTAGGAAGAGTTGGTATTTCATTTAGGAAATGGCAGTGCTGTGAGTCGAAGGTGGCATCTCGCACAGTCTGTGCATCTTGCCCTCAAGATCGTGGTGATGTAGAACAAAGCAGCAATAGCAGTAGGGTGGTTTGGTTCGTACAGCCGTGACTTTTAAGGATGTGGAGTATCATTTTTGCGAAGGAGAGAAAACAAAGGTAAGCTGTCGTGGTATGGTTAGTTGTTTTCTTTGAGGAGCTGGAGGTTAGTTCTTAAAATGGTGCTGGTCTTTGGCGTGGGCCCCACGGGCTATGTCTGCCTTGGGCACAGCCGACTTTGCTGTGAGGCTGCTGGCTGTGTACCCCCCAGCAGTCCTGTGCCTCTGCAGGCTGGGTGGATGTGGGAGAACATGCTGTGCTCCTACACTGTCACCAGCGGAGCGCTGCGTGATGCCATCCTGCCAAGCTGTGCAGTAATGCAGGTGTTGGGAGCCCCGCAGGAGCTGTAGAAGGCGTTTGAAGGATCTGGTGTGGCGGCAGCTGGGCCAGCATCCTCTGTAGAGTCAGTTGCTCAAGTATTAAATTGGGCAACATCCAATCTCTACCTAGACCCTCAGCTGTCTGCTTCTAGTGGTCTTTGGTACAGGCTTTGGTATGAAGATGAGTACGGGTGAAAGGAAACCTATTTCTGAAGTAGAGGTAAACACAAAAGATTATAATCTTTATGATGTTAAATAAAAAGCGCTTTCTGGGGAATAAGAGCTGACACATCTCAGTAGTTGGTTGTGATTAAGTTTCCATCGCATTCTGCGGCAGGTTGAGTTAGTGTATTATATCACAGCATCTTTGGTGCTGGAATGGCTGAAGACCTTGCACGTGTCCAGTCATCAAGTGAAATACCTCTTCTGGTGGTGATAAAAAAAGAGAACCAAGGAAGTTTTTTATTAGCACAGCACACAAGATGACAAGTGCAAGCAAGGTGAGGTATTTGCTGCCTTTGAAACAGTGCGTTCTGCCTGCTTTATTTCTTTTTTCGACTGAAGTTATGTTTACCAGTGTATTGGGAAATCAGTTTTGATGGGCATGGGAGAAAGTCAGGAATTTCCTTCTCTGAGGTTTCTCTGGTGTTTTTCATAGAATTATGGGATGGCTTGGGTTGGATGGGAGCTCAAAGATGAAAGATTTTGTGAGGCTGTATGTAGTGTATGTGCTCACTTGTCAGTGTGAGTTGAAGACTGTCCAGACGCTGAGAGGTCTGTGGCTCATCTCCATAAAGCACAAAGCCTGAGCATTTTTTGAAACTTCAGTTTGCTGGGTTTGTGTCAGAACAGATTTAAAAAATCTGTCCTTAATTGTGCATGAACGTAACCTGCATGCAAAATATCCACAACGCGTACGGAGTGAACGTCTTTTACCGTGCAGGTCAAAAATGGGGCATATTTTGCCCATGTTGTTTTTGTCATTTCTATGCAAATAAAAACCTGTGTGAGAAACAAGTTTTCAAGATTTCATTTTCTTGGGTGTGGACTGAAGTGTTTAAGAAAACAAGGAAACAGCAAATTTCCTTTTTCGGAAGGACGTGCTGTACGGACCAGCTATAGGTTGTTTAAGCGGCATCTTACAATTGATAAACAGTGATGAGCATTGGTGTTTTTTTTTCCCCTATGTGTGTACCTCCCCCCACTGCAGATGTGGCTTACTTAAATTTTCAAAGGCTGAAATGAAATGTTACACAGCCACGTTGCTGACCTCAGCAGCTTCAGTGAAGGACTCCGCTTTAGCATTAAGGAGTAACTACAGCATGCAGTATTGGTGCCAGCACTTTACTTTTATCACCGCCAGCTGCCCCTTTGGGAGAGTGTCTAGATGGCAATAAAAAAGCTTGCTCAGGTAGTGGCTCTTTTTGGTGCATAATTCTCAATGCAGTTTCACTTTCTAAATGAACACTGTCAGTATTTAATATGATTAACATTTTCTTGTAGCTGGCAGGAGTTGTAATGCTGCGTCTCTGCAGAGTTTAAAGGGAAAAAAAGAGCACACTCATTAGAGAGAACTAGTGTGCAATAGACAAGTGGCTTCAAATTTACCCAAATATGGTACTTTATAAAGTGTCCCAGTACCCCTTGAACCACAAATTCAACTGAGCATACATTTCATTTCAGTAAGAACGTGGCCCTGCAGCACTTCACACCAACGCAAGTCCTAATTCTTGTGATCGCACTCTCCCTCCTTTCTGTAGCTTGTTGTCTTTATCATACTCACATCAGCAGTGAAAGACGTACAACCAGCCCAGCTGCTGCAATGTCTTGATTAAAAAATTAATATTCAGTTAGATCAGCTGCTTCAGGTGGGTGACCGCACGCATCGCTGGTAATGTTCTTTAGCTGAAGGGGAGGAATT
>PPHD01015540.1:0-12499 GCA_002909625.1 Bambusicola thoracicus
TATGAAAGTGCTTTTAACTCATCAAACAGATATCTGCTGTGTCCTACCTCATTTAACCATTCATTGCATGCTGGATTTTTTTTTCTCTGCAGTGTGTCAATACTGCATCAATATCATCATTAGAAATTTTAGCAATCAAATGGATTTGCAGTGTATGCTTATCACAATTTGTAAAGCACGCATTGCATATTTCTCTTAACAGCATGTCAATATCATCATTAGAAAATCAGCAATCAAATAGATCTGTAGTGCAAGTATATGCTGAGCATGATATTTAGAATTAAAAAAGGCTTTGTTTATTTCTGTTTCTTATCGGAAGGGCTATCTTGATGCCATCTTTTACTGTAAAACCATTAAAATGGTGTTTCTGTAAACACAGTATGATATAAACTTCTTCCAGAAACTCTAGTAATAGTGCATTAGGATTCGCTAAGGTATCATCAAATGACTTGTGAAAGACTTATAACATCCTATGCCTTTAACTTTGCAACCAAACCTTTGATTTTTGAAAGTAACCTTACTGCTGCATCTGCAGCTATTTATCACTGGTTCCTGTTTCCCCTTAACTGTAGTAAAATGTTTTTTCTGTGTTATCAAATTATGGTTTAAAGTGTCTTAATAATAAAATCCCTTCAGTTTACCAGTATCTGAATCTTATTTCTTAAGTTCTTAAGTTTTTTAATAGATTTATATTAAAAGTGTAGCCTAGAATCAACATTCTAACACGATGAAAATGTAGTAGCAATAGACTCTAATTTTGTGCCATATGCTGGTGAATTAATGGCATGCCCTATCACGGTAAGATAGCAAGCAATTAACTGTTTCCCCACATGCATGTACATATTCCCAATTTTCTTGGCGATCAAATTCAGCAAGTCATTAATATAGGAAAAATACTTGTAATTATTAAATTCCCTTCAGGACATCAAGGTAGGTAGAAATTTTGTCAGAGAAGGGAATCAAACAAAAAATAGACAGAAATAATATTTTTTTCTATTTGTTTTCAAAAACATTGATTGTAAACTTAGTGGAGAGGCATTATGATGCAAGTTGCTTTTGTGACTTTTGTAAATAACGTTATTACAGGGCAGAATTTTGGCCTTCTATCTTTATTACCTGTGAAACACCGATTTATTTTTAGACTTGCTTTAAACACAGTAATATAATAAGGAACGGCAGAGTCCTACTTTAAAGAACCATTTGTTCGGGCAGTAAAAATATAGCCTCTCAACATTCTTAACCAATTATCCGTCTTTTGTTTATGCTGTTTATGGCTTCTGGGGTAATGGCTCCAACAGAGCTAATAGTCGGCACCAGTCTGGACATCACTGAAGGAGAAAGATTCACTTCTCCGAGAGATGACTACTGCAGCTGCCTCAGCCTGCGTGAGGTCTCTGCTGGGGTCACGCTCCTGACATCTTGCAATAGGTGAGGACAAGGACATAGCATACACTGTTTAAAGACGGATAGTTTAACCTTGCCTAACATTTCACCTTGGCTACTGTTGTTTTTTCATAGCTCCCTTTTCAGAGCTGATATAGTAGCTTTATGGGTGTGGAAGCATGATTTTTATCTTGGCATTGGTTTGAGGATAATCGGGTCATCTGCAGAAAGCAGCCTGAACTCTGACACTCCTCATTTAAAACCAATGATCTCCCTAGACTATCTGCTTTGACTGTTTACTCCAGCAATTTGATGTTGTTGATTTATATGAAAATCAGCATTATACTTTTTTTTTTTGTAGTTGTTATCCATTGTTTGTGGCATTAAATAAGTTATTTGGCTGTAGTCATGGCAATTGTACACTCTGGACTGACTTCAGATGCATCTGTGACTCGTGGGAGCCAGTCACATGACAGCTACACTGAGATTTTTGATGTCATCGGATTGTGTCCTCTGTGCCTATATCTGATGCAGGGGTCATGAACTTTAGGTTCAGTAATAGCAAAAAATAGGGCTAAATGAAAAGAAAGCCTTCTGGAGGACTGCACGGTTAGTACGAGCACAAAGAGAAACTGCTGACAACTAAGCTTTCCTAACTGTCAGGTACTTGCGCTCAGCTGATGCAATAATAATTTGCACAGAACAATAAGCTGTATTGCTGTATATAATATTCTTTTTTCTAATGACTCATTATGCTAGGATGATGAGGAGATGAGTAGCATGTAAGTGTATTAAAAACATAATTGCTTTTCTATTCAAACAAAAGCACATAGTGTATACATTGTGACAAATGCCTAATGAATAAGAGTGGAGCTTTTTTGTTCTGTTTCATTTTATGGCAATGCCTGCCATAAATGCCTATTTAAAAACTTAACTGTTTTTAATTTTAACAGTTACCTGATAGTTGCTTTTGGTTGCAGAATCATACATGAGAATATGTGTCTTCACTGCAAATAAGGGCTATTTACATATCAAGTATGTCCACTTCTATGATTGAGTTTGAACAGTTGTAAGATGATTAATTTTGTACAATTATTATTATTATGTAAATACTAAACCAATGCTTTTTCTGTTCATTCTGCTTTAATCAAAATTCAATAAAAATCCCTTGAAAATATTCACAGAAAATATTTTATATCTGCATTATCTTTCATAAAGATATTATCACCCGACATGCACTAAAACACATTATTGCCAAAGCCCTTCTTTCGCAAGCATCCAAGCGTGGTTCAGATAGAACTTGTAAAACTCTTATCCGCTTGGGCTAATTGCTCCCTTCAGATGAAACTAGTCTCAAGTAGTCACTTCCAAGACAAATTCTTCTTTCAGCTACAGACCCACAGTGTACCTTTCTGTTAATGTTCAGCATTCCTGGGCTGTAATTTTGGACTTCTCATTATTACAATCTCAACCAGAATCACCACAGTATTTGATTTTTTTTACATAATTAAACTTTGTCTCTACCCTCGGGTGAAGTATTTTCCAAACCCCTCAGGTAAAGCTTATGGAAAGAATGCCTACAAGCTATAAGAAGCAGTGAAATATCTATGAAGTAGGAACAGTGTCTTGTTTTTTTGTCTGTTTTTTAACTTGTTTGTCTTTGTTGGCTGTGACTCTGCTAGTTTTGTCTGGGCCCTCATCTTTGCATCCTTCCTTGACAAAGATTGTCATTAAACTGTCTTGAGAGGTAAGTTACGATAATTTATTTTTTAACTTCTCAGGAGATGTGAAGACCATGGTAAAGGCAGGAAGACCCATAGGAATATGATGAACTACAGCAGGATGGGATGCAGTGCAAGCATCATGCAGCATGTGCCTCAGCATTCACTGTAATGAGGGAGGGTGTTTTGTGCTTGTAAGACTTAGACCAAATGTGCCGAGGTTTTAGTGTGGGATGTTTGAGTATTCTTCCTGCTAAAATCTAGTGGAAAATAAGATTTTATTTACTAAAACTAAATGGAATGACATATGACTTTTTTTGAGTAGTCAGAAACTGGTACTTATTATTTTTAATGGTGCTTTAGATATTTTCAGAACTTTTGTTTTTACTGCTTAATTAAAACTTTATGAAAACTATAATATACTTTCTCAAAACAGTGACATGCTCTTTCCAAAGAGTACCTACTTACCACTCACCCTGAAAAGAGATGTGTGAACACATAATTTATGTGGTGTCTAAGTACACTGCTTGGTATTTTGTGGCTCTTCAGGACAAATTTATAATCACAGATTCACAGGATCTTTGAATGGTTTGGGCTGGAGGGAATCTTAAAGAGCATCTTGTTCCAATTCTCCTGCCATGGGCAGGGACACTTCCCACTAGACCAAGCTGCCCAAGGCCCCATCCAACCTGGACTTGAGCACTTCCAGGAATGGGACATCCACAGCTTCTCAGGGCAATCTTTTCTAATGCCTCATCACCATCATAGCACAGAATTCCTTTCAACTATTGAATCTAAATGTACCCTCTTTCAGTTTAAAGCCATTACTCCTTGTTCTATCACTACACTCCCCTGTACTTTGTCCCTCCCCCACTTTTCCCGTAGACCCTGAGTCCAGAGGACGGCCACTAAGATGATCAGAGGGCTGGAGCACTCCTCCTATGAAGAGAGGTTCAGGGAACTGGGCTTGTTTAGTTTAGAGACAAGAAGGCTCTGGGGAGACCTCATTGTGGCCTTCCAACACTTTAAAGGAGCATATAAGCAGGAAGGCGAATGGCTGTTTACAAGGGTGGATAGTGATAGGACAAGGGGGAATGTTTTAAACTGAGGCAGGGGAGAATTAGGTTAGATATTAGGAGGAAGTTTTCCACTCAGTGGGTGGTGATGCACTGGAACAGGTTGCCCAAGGAGGTTGTGGATGCCTCATCCTTGGATGCATTCTAGGCCAGGCTGGATGTGGCTCTGGGCAGCCTGGTCTAGTGGTTGGCAACCCTGCCCGTGGTGGGGGGAGATTGAATCTACATGATCTTTCAGGTCCTTTTCAACCCAGGCCATTCTATGATTCTATGACCCTTTTTAGGTATTGGAAAGTCTGGCTGACCTTCTAGTGAGGAATGCTGGCTTCACTAATCATCTCTCTGTTTACCATGTGCCTTAGAATAGTTTCCAGGAAGCTATGCTTCATGATCTGTTGGGGCACAGAAATAAAATCGACTGGCCTCTTGTTCTCTGAATCTTCTTTTTTCTTTTTTGTTTTTAAATTGGGAGATCACACTTTCTCTTTTCAATCTGGGTTCTCTGAAACAATTCTCGGACTTCTACAATCTTCTCCTTGCTTTTCTTCTTTATATCAACATCTGACAAAAACAATATCATGTTTGGAGATTCAACTTGCTAAAATCCATGAAGTATCTGTAAATATTTCCAAACATTTATGGCAGCACTTTTGATGGCTGTCCCAAAAGGAGATGAATTTTTCCTCAATTGTGTCCAGGCTCCTGGCACACTGTTTTACCAGGTATGCCTGGAGTGATCAATATCTTCCAGAATTCTGGTTTTTCTTGCTCCTCCATCAGTACGGATATATTGTGAGACATATCTTCCTAAGAATGGCTTTTTGAGAGACATCATTCTTTTTCTCCTGTCAGTTTCCTACCTGAGAATGAACCCAGAAGAGGTTTAAAGCTGTCCTGTCTCATCCCAAAGGATTCTCCCAATTGTTTGGAATTTATGTTCCAGTTCTCCAATACACAGTTTTTTTGTTTGTTTGTTTGTTTTTGTTTTTGCTTTTTTTTTTTTTCCAGTATTAAACTTAATTTCTTCTAGCCAGTATAATCTAGTGCTGCAATATTCCAGATTTTGCACTTTATTCTAGCATTTTTTCACCAGGTGGACAACATGATCTTGACATGCAGATACAACTCACAG
This sequence comes from Bambusicola thoracicus, assembly GCA_002909625.1. Taxonomy (NCBI): domain Eukaryota; kingdom Metazoa; phylum Chordata; class Aves; order Galliformes; family Phasianidae; genus Bambusicola; species Bambusicola thoracicus. Next base: position 5,313 of record PPHD01015540.1, read on the forward strand.
GATTTCTGCTTTTCCAGGTTCTCTGGGCAGGAGCCACATGGCAGTCTCTGAAGCAGCTCTTTTGTGATCACAGAAGTGCTACTATTTTGTGTATGCTTGACCAACAGCTGCATGAAGTAGCCTGAGACTTTTCATGTCCTAATTCATCTGACTTCCCTTATATGTCCCCATTTTAGTGATAACTTCAGGAGTTATACAAATTCAGAGGAACCTTATCTGCCAAATAGTAGTGAGATCTTCAGTGTCCAGTTCAGTGTCTGTTTCTCTGCCTCTAAGTAACCTTGAAGACTGAAAAACAGTAACAGAAACACATTTTTTCATCTAGAACGGAGCCATGATAAGAAACTAAGATTATCAGATAGAAAAAAAGGCATGTTTGAACTTGAATCAAAGTTGTGCAATTACCAGAGCCTCATAGAGAGGTCTCCCAATACAGCGAAGTGGTAACATAGGCAACGTTGCTGAAAAAAGCTTATCTCCTGCTAGTTAAACAACATGATTGTCTCTGTATGCTTCCTGTTCTGAAATCTGCTTTCAGGACTTCTGGATCTTCACAACGGAGATGAAGTATTGTTAAAGTATGCTGCTTAAGCTTTGATTTGTCATTGCTGTTGTTACCACTGGTGTTTTTTTTTTTTTTTTTTTTTTTTCCTTTGGGGAATTTCTTCTTAAAAATTTTACCTTCATCAAAAGCTTTGGGCTTATATTATGTCCTCAGTGGAGACACAGCAATGATTTAAGTTAACTTACTGAGCTAAGTGTACGTTAGCGAGCTAGTTTTCTGGTCATAGTTCAACCAGAATAACACATGGCTCTATGTGAATTATCCTGTTTTTATAGAAGGTTTAGCAAGTTGCATTGTAATTTCTGGTAGCAAGCTAGCAGAAAGAAAGCATGCCTGTATCTTACTACGTGGTATGACTAACTGTGCTGGCAACAAACTATGACACATGTGCCTGGAACATGAACTATATTTTAATGAGTGATTTAGAACAGTGTTATGTTATTTAGCATATTTCAAACAGGAGGAAATTTCTTGCACAGTGTGAGATTTGGCAGAACTAATGTGTGATTGGCTTTTCTGCCTGTTGTTTTTAACCAGTGAGGGAAATGGTAACAGAGAGGACATGTATCTTGATGCTTTTCTAGCTGCTGAAATTTAAAGATGTCACTTAAAGTATTAACTATTTTTTAATATTTTTTATATGCAATAAAATGTTTTTGGCTCTGTGTATATTAGCAAAGTTTGGGTAAAATGTGAGTCTAATGTTTAGGTTTTATATCGATATAATGAATATGATTTTTTTTTTTTTACATAAGAACTCAGTTTTGCAGTATTTCATACATGCAGTTTTCATATGCTTAGAATCCCTTAAGCTGTATAACATATTATTAGAGCTCCCCCTCCCCAGATTTTTTTCACTTGAGTAGAATCTACCGAAAAGAAGTATTAAAATATACAACAGTGTAACCACAGAATTGAATGTTAACAACCAGGGATGAAGTTCTCCCCAAATGACACATTTTCCACTCTACCACTTCTCAAATTTGTTGAGGCCTTTCTAATTAACATTTCAGAAGATACCTCTTGTCATTAAAGTGCTCTGTAAGGCTACTAGATGAATTTCATCCTGAGATCATAGATTACTTCAGCTGAAGGGACTAGTTTTTGAGAAAATCTAAATTTAGATATTTCCTGTAGCTATCCATAGTTATTTGATAGCAATATGCTTTATGTTTGGAGATCATAGGAAAATGAAAAACAACCATATTTAATAATTTGAAATAATACGTAAACTGTAGTACTCATCTATTACCCTCTCTCCTTTATAAAGATTGTACTTAGATCACTTATTGTACATGTAGAAGAGGAATAGGATGTGAACAGATATTATCAAAAAATGAGCTGAACTAGCAGAGGAGAATGAGTTGTGATTAGGTAGTGATGTGCTCCTCTTTTTTATGCATAGTTCTGTTTGTAACCTTTGTTTTCACATCTGGCTGTACATTTGGAGGAGGTGCTGTTCTTTTAACTCTTCCATTTATTCTATGGGATTTTTTTTTCCTTCCCATTATTTCAGACTTTTCTTCTTTAGCTGTTGCTGTAAATCAGTCAGTGGGAGGAGTGAACTTTATATTGTTCAATAGGTCATTAGGATAGCATTTGGGACCTTTCGAACCCAATATTTCAGGCTAAGGCCTTTTTTTTTTTTTGTGGTTACAAGTACTTCTAATTTTCAGCTTGCCTTTTAGCCTTGGATTCCACTGAAGCATTTCTTACATACATACTCCTTCCTTTGAGATTCATATTTACACTTAATTGCTACATTCTTCAAAGGCAAAGAAAGTGCCTGCAAAATTTGTTTGCAATTATTCTAGATTCAGAAGTGTTGCATCTCATAGGATTTCCACACCAGCCCTCCTACCTCACATAAATAATATGCCTATATCTGGAAAAAAGAGTAAACGAAAGCATGGTAAGTAAAAGTCCAACCGATGCCAAGTAGATCTTTAATCTGTATCTGCTGACCTATTTGTATCCTGTCTGTCTTCACCATGAATGTTTGTTCAGTTGTGATTCACAAGTACTGTTTTTGCTTTCTTTCTGGGTATCACTTCATAAATATTTCTGTGTCTTGCATATGTTCCCAGCACACAGGATTTCCAATATTTTGAAAGTGCTTGCTGAGAAGTCTTTTGGCTTATTATCAATTGAGTACAGACCAGCAATAAGGTAGAGCTGGAATTTTTAATATGATGTTGGCAGGTCTCATGATTCTAACTGGGCATTTAATTATTTCCCTAGAACAGTTTTATTTGTGCAAACAGTAAAAAAAACAAAAAACAAACAAAAAAAAAACCAAAAAAAAAAACAAAAAAAAAAACACTTGATTGTTTAAAAAATACTACCAGAATTGAATTGAATTCATAATTTGATATTAAAATCAATAATTTTGAAATTCTGAAGCCTGTATTGATTTTTTTCCCCCACTTTAGTTTTCAGGTTAGGCTTAATAAGAAAATTAGATGCCATTCACAGTATGATTGATTAAGAAAAGCTACCATCACCTTTTTAGCCTAGAAGTATTCACATTCAATGAAGTGGACTACACTGTTTTTCTGTTCCCATTTCCTGACTGAAAACAAGGCCACGGACCAACAAACTCCTCATCTTAGGAGCAGACTTATCCTTGCCCTGCCAAGACTTTACCTGGTCTCACTCATCAACTTGCTGTAAAGACACTCTGAGATAAGGAACTTTCAACATTCCGACATAAAGCTTTTATTTCTCTATAACTGCTCCCCTAATCTTAGGCAAGGGATGAGAAGAGAACTTGAGTAAGTGCAATTGTGATTCCTAGTGGTGAGGGTGATCTCCTGGAGAGTAAGTCACCATGTTTCCAGTCCTGTTTTCAGATATGAAATAAATAAATAAACTATTTTTAAAAACTATTTAAACTAGCAATGTTCCTCTCAATATTGCACAATTAAAATATTCGTATCAAGTCCAAAAATTCTCATAGAAGCTGGAACTGAAGTAATATAAAAACAAGTATCAAAATGAAAGGCTGCCTGAAATGTGTAACTTCTGTAGCCAGACAGTATGCTAGCAGTGTTTGTTTCCTGCTCTCTGGGAGAGTTATCCTCCTTGGTAGCATGAAGATAGTTTTCAGATATATGAAACAAATTACTGAGTGACATCAACAGCTTACAAAGGCAAGACAAAAATACAGAAGGAGGCAAAGTAGAAAATGTAGTCATCTTTGTCACCAAATATCCTACAGTTAAGGAAGACAATTGTATAATGCATGTAAATAAGTGTTTGTGTTCCAGGAAACATGAAACAGTCTCTTCTTAACACACTGCACCCAACTCTACTGTAGCTGATTCCCCATCTAATTTACCTCCAGTGGGTATTTATAAATTGCTTCATTATTTTCTGGAAGAGAATACATAATCTCTGACATAGTACAAAATATATAGAACTGTCAAATCTACATGAAAAGGTATGCTTGGAGATTAACTTTTCTTCAAACAAGTTTACCACCACAGCTGAACTAACAGGAAAGTAATGGGGGAAAAAAATACAAAAACTAATCTTTTCCACTTTAGCAATTATGAACTTAAACAGAGTTAACTGACTCAGAAGAAGTCTTAAATAAAATCTTAATATAATAATTTTTATTCAAAAGCAAAATAAAACCATAAGCTTTCTCTACCTCATTCATACTCACATATGAACACATAAATACTACACTGTCTTTTGAATCCATTAAATCAATCCAGACTGACTAAATCACAATGTTTGGGAAATTATGAGTTCATATTTGGTCCCATCCAGTGCTTCTGTTGAATCTGGCTACAGTTGGATTCTCATGTGCGAACTTGGCTTTTCTATGTTTAGAATTGTAGTGAAGGAAGACAAAGAACAGAGAGACTCAGTGTAGGAATGCTCTGGCAGTAAATGTGCCAGGAGGGGAGACAGCTTGTGTGTATGTTCAGGGGTTTTGGAAACAGTAGTGTAGCAGAGAGCACAGTCAGGCAAAGACATAGTAGGGAGCAAGTAGGGAGTTTGACTTAGAGAGCTGTAATAGTGTTTTTCACCTCCGCAAGAAGCTGTGCCTCAAATTCCACATTAAGTCAAATAAGAATATGTGTAATAATCACACTGCTTTGCTGCTAATGAATCACTTTTTGCTTATGGAGAACACTGTTGAAATCCTGGCTTAGCTTGTTGCCATAGTAGTTTATGGTTTTCCTTTATATGTCAAAATGCATGTGAGTGTTTCAGTGAGGCAAGCCCATATTATTAAAATTTGATTTTTTTTTCTTAATGAGATCTTATTATTCTGACAATAATTAGTGAAAGATTTTGGATTTCTTAGTTGTTTTTACTGTATGAAATTTGTGAAGATTTTCATGTGAAGAGCAAGAGGGATTGTTTAATACTATTCGGAGAACTGGAAGGAAAAGACTATTAGATTAGAAATGCCAGTTGTTTGGGTGATAAGTAATTGGGCTGACAGAATCACAGAAGAGCTCATGCAGGAAGGGAGCTTTGGAGTCTTGTCCAAACTGCTGCTGAAGGTAGAGCCAACTGTTGCAGGTTGCCCAAGGCTGTGCCCATTAGGGTTTTGAATATATCCAAGGGTGGGGACTCTGCAACATCTCTTCAAGACCTGTTCTTGTTTGTGAACACTCTCACAGTAATAGTTGTTTTTTTGTTTTGTTTTGTTTTTTATTTATTTTTTATTTCTCCATGTGTTTTAGTAGAATTTCTTGTTTTCAAGTCCATTGCCTCTTGTCCTGACAGTTTCTTCCTGTTTTATTTTCACCAGTTGGGCATTAGGAACGCTAAAGATGTTGAATATATATTTTCTGAGCAAAATGACGTGAAGAAAACTTCTTGTTTTAGTAGGCTATCTAGTAAAACTTGGTTTTAGCCAGCTCAAGAATGAGTATGAGAATCAAGACTTTATCTGTTTTTCTTTTGCTTTGCTAATGTTGGTCTTCAAAGTGTAGTGATATTAAATTATTTAAGTCATTATGAGGTTGAAGAGCTCTGGCCACTGCTAATTCCTAAGTGCGTTAGTGCTGTCAGGAATTTCTGCCAACCAGCGAGAAGGCAGGTTTTTACTCAGTGAAGATGGCCGAAGAGTAAAATTCCCAGTAGAACTGGAGGTGAGAGATTTCTTAAAGAAATTGCGACAGGGAGTTTTGTAAAAGTCCAATTTCTATTGCTTTGCTGTTATTTTCAGTACTGCAATTCTTATCTCCATTCAGTATCAAAAATGCTCATACTTTAATTCTCCTAAACTTCTATTTTCTTTCTAGCAACAGAATCTATGGGTGTACAGAGAACAGACTGGATTCTGCTCTCAGGAAGGTATCGGACTTCTGTTTTATTCCACTGCAGTGTCTGGCTGCAGGTTTCTCTCAGAACTAGACTGTTTGGTAGTACTTATGATTTTACAGTACTCATATTATTCAAAATCCTTCACTATGCAGAGTGAAGGAAAATCCTAATCAGCAGAAAAATGAATGTTAACAACGGTAGAATTTTATTGTTTAATGGTTTGATAGATATCAATCTGCTTCCATTTAGAAAAAGAAAAGCAGTGATTTTGTCATGAAAACTGCTTTATGTGATGTGGTATGGGCTCATATGCCCATCTGGCAACAGTGGGCAGAATATTCAAATTATTTTATCTAAATCCATGTTTCTCTTTGTTGGAAAGGGACTGAAAAAACTGCCGAGGAAGTAAATGAATGTATTACACTGAAGCTGTCTAACACATGGAGTTATCAGACAGGATCGTCAGTTACTCTACACACTTTTGGAGAATTATTGCTTAATACAGATGAGAGTGTAAACCGGACTGAAAATTGACTTATTGTTTTAAATGCAAAGCTAATACAGGAGAACAAAAATTACTCAAATTAATCTTAGGTGGTAATTTCAGTTTAAAATACAGTGGTTAATCTCCTAGTCTTAATATGCTTCTGATACCGTCTTGTAAAGAAGGTCAAAAGCTTGGAAAATATGCACTTCTTTCCTAACCTTATATAATAGGTCATGAAACCAAATGTGAAATAGCATAAATTAAGGGAAATAAAGTCAGTGGATTATTAATATACAGCTTATATAATACATGCTTCAAATGCTTACTGTCTTTGCATTTTACGTGGAGAATACTGAAACTATTTTCCCTCACATACGATTCAAATGCACTTCGGGTAACTCAAGTTTAATAAATCTGTCTTTACTTTTTTTTTTTATTCCTCTGACATTCCAAGTCTGTGAGTACTTCTGTCTCATTTTCTATGTGGTTGACTTTAGTGGCATAATTGCTCTCTTTGTTCAAGACCTCTAAATATTTATTAAAACTTATGGATATTGTGAAAAATGATAGAAACCAGTGGTAAAATTCACCATAGTGTCTTTCCTACATGAAAGCATAAATAACTGAACCAAAGTACAAAGTACTCTGTATTATTTGTGTGCTGAGTGATGCAGAGAGTCATAGTAGCCTACAGACAGTATTAAGCATTATTGGAAAAAAACTCAAAATATTTAACAAATTCTATGGAAGATAGATCTTGTTTTCACTTTTGGTTTCCGGTTGTGCCAAGCAAAGCAGATTTCTATGCTGTGCCAAAACAAAACAAAACAAACAGACAAAAAA
>PPHD01015541.1:0-16042 GCA_002909625.1 Bambusicola thoracicus
ATATTTCCAAAGGCTTGCAAAGCTGGAAAAGCAACAAGAACATTTTCTTTTTTTCAAAACATTATGCAGACAGAACCGTAATAAAAATCGTCACATGCCTTAACTCCAAAGAAGCACAAAGCATTCTTAACCTCTCTGTCCTCTTTTCCATATGAGTTCAGTAGGGTTGGAAAGTTTGGGGGGATATTTCTCCAGTTTTATGTTATTGTTCTTTAAGTTTTTTTTGTTTATTTGTTTGTTTGGTTTTATTTTTTTTATTTTTAAAGCAGTTCACTGTGGTAAAATAGGATGATTTTGAGAGCTTAAGGTCATTAGAATTCCCTTCTCAGGGTGATTTAAGTCCAGCCAGAAAAGGCATCACATCCCATGAATACTCATCTTCATTTTCTAGTGGTGTACTCTAAAATAGCAATAAGGAGGGTACTAAAAATTGCTGTTGCTCCATGTTGGCTGTGGATAACCTGAAGAGCCACTGTGTATCTTTCTTGGGAAAGCTACTCAGCTCAGCCATGAGATATGCTTTGCCTAGGGTTAATATGGAAATAAGTTCTCTACTGATTTAATTTTCTTGTCTTTTTGACTATGTTGCTGCCCAAGCAGGCTCAAATTCACAATCACCATGACAAGTTTCAGACATTCTTTCCAAACCCCATGCCCCTTCTCTCTTGAAGAGATGGTGTATATGACAAAAGACAGGCTTCTGTCATCCCAAGGAGGAAAGAGGTCCTCTATTAAAGCTTCTGATATGAAAAACATACTACATAATTTTGCTTTAGATCACAGATTAAACATGCCTTCTATGATTACTTACTCTACCATGAAAAGTAAAGTAGGCACTTTCTTAGGAAAAGCATGGTCCCTAACTCACATGGAGTACTGGAAGCACACATCATTTACTCTATGTCTCAACAACGTAAGGATAGGAAAAGGAGATTCTTCAATATAACAAATGCATCTTTAATAATAAATCAGTGGACTTTCAAAACTCAAGATGTCATAACGGGGAAGTCTGGCTAATTTTGGAAGGAAATTTGGGTAATATAAGGGAATGTGAATATTTAGAACTTTAGTAAAGCTAGGCTGCATTTCCTCATTTCTGGACTATTTGTTTATTTTGTATTATGTCTTATTCTACTGTTGCACTGAGTTAAGATTCCCAAGGTATCAAGTCCCCAGAAAATTTATTTTAGTCTGAATATGAATAAAATTCAAGATGGGAGCCATTGAATGATGGTTCTGTCAAAGTTAGAAACCATCTTTCCTTATAAAATTATATTTCTGCCCTCAATAAGACATGGGACAATTATCTCTCTTACTTTTATGTATTCTGAATGAAAGTCTAAAGATTTCCCACTCTTAAACTGTCTTTTGAAGAATCACATGGTATCAGGCTGCACCAAAATGCCTGCAGAGACATACAAATCTTCTACCTTCTCTTGGCCTGAAGATTACTTCTTTTCCTCAGCTTGTCTTTTCTTCCTTCCAAAGCCATATAACTTATGCACCCTTACTTTGTCACAATGACTCATGTAAATGTTTCTTGGGACCAGTCCTTGCCAATTTAAAGACTATTTACTATCTTCTGGTACTACAGAGGTACAGAGGGAAATTGTCAAGTAACTTGATATTTACAGGGCTGGAGCACCTTCCAACAACAGTTGTTTAAAATTGTATGGTTGTGTGGTGGTCTCAAAGAAGAGAAACTGTTGAAACAGATAAAACAGCACAAGTCAAACTGTTATAATTCTACAGCCAGTGTTAGTTACGACATAACTTCCAACCATGAAAGGCTGCCAGGCAGGGAGAATATGGAGTCTCAAAGAGATGAGAAATTTGTAGAGAAATAGTAGGAGAGCTTCTGATAAATCTGGTAACTTCTTATTACATTGTTAATTGGGGATAGCTTGAAGATAGCCAATGTTTTGAGACCAACTTCAGTGAAATTGGAATTTACCTAGGCCACTACCCCTTTCAGCAAGGAGCTCTGTAGTTGCTCATGCTTTTACAGATTACAAAAACAAAGCCCTTTAATATGTATACTTATCATCTTCAATATCAAAGAGCAACAAGAAAAAATCCTTGAGATGCTGATAGCTTTGCAGTGTAAAAGCTTACTGGCTTCTTTATATTCTTCCTGCCTAATAACTTTGGATAACTTCCTGTTTACTGTCAGTGCATCTAATGCATATGTCAGCCTGGTGCAGCACTGACATGATATATGCATTAGACCACACATTGATAGCAAAGAGAAACTTACTCGATTCTGACAGGACAAGAAAATTACCCACTAGCAGTAATATATAGCGTTGCCATGTGACTATGTTCTGCTTCAAAACCATGTATCACATGGTGATAACATTAGAATTAAAAAAGTGTGAGAGATGCTGGAACTGCAAAAACAGTTATCTGTTCCTTTCTCCTGTATGTGCCCTGCATTAATATGCACACTTGTTTTAATCCTACTTATGCCCTGATGGGATGACGAGTTTTGCTTTACAGTATTGTGCGCCGTTTCCCAACACAGTTAGCCTGATGGTTACACCCCTTGTGCATTTTCTTGTTTCCCTTGCACTGCTAAGTGAATTCACCTTAGACGTAATTGTTTCTATTTGCAATGGCTTTGCTGTTCACCTACCCTTCTGCCCACCTTCTGGTTGCACTATCTGCATTGCCCTAGCTAATGCAGTCCAGGTGAAAATGAAGGGGTGAAACAGAAAAGTTATTCTCAATATTAATATTAATAAAAATCTCCTCCCCAGAAAATTCAGGATTGTAGTGAATTCAGAAAGAAATTCCGTGTAAAGGTCTAATTTTAATCAGACCTGAAGCACCCAATTCACCAACTCAGTGAAATTAAAGAAGAATAAAATGTATTGTCTAGAGATAAAACAATACAGTGAAAGTAGCTGAGATCATGTCTGTGTGCTTCCTAGGCAAATTTTGGCATTTTATGTAGTTTATGTCAGGTACTGTAAGGTAAGTCATCGGTTAAAAGTACTATACGTCCATTTTTGCCTTTTCTGTGATTTGCATAAACTTTGAGAGTGCCACCTAAAAGCGTTCTTGTCCTGATTAATGAGTGTGTTTGTATTGCTCATACCATAAATCTTCTCCTCTAGGACACTTCTGTTCTGGTATTTATTGACCAAAGACAATTTGCGTTAAGAATATTTTGAGATTTTGCCAGATATGCACTAGGGGATATTTGAGAAAACACTCAGTACTCAAGTGAATGAATCTAGGAAAGTGTATGACCTCACTACCCAGATAAACATTTTGCCATAATATTTTAGTACCCTATTCTATTAAGAGAAATCAGTGTCTCTACACATATCTATTTACCATAGAGTTAATTCATTTAGGCCAAATCAAAATAAGAGCTGTAAGAAGATAATTTGAGCTAGAAGTCTCAGATAGGTGATTGCAGCTCAGTAAGCAAATCTTCCGGGTCGTATCTTCTTTTTCTAAACTTATCTCACGCCTCAGTACCACCTCATATTCAAACAAACAAAATGCCCAGACATGCCCTTTTTGTCATATTTCTAAATTTTTAATAATTTCACTTTGAGGGAAGGATTTTTTTATTATTATTTTTAAATTTTTTTTTACCAATTATAATCAAATCTGAAATACCTAGAACATTCGAAATGGTCACTTTGCATTACTTGTTCTGTCTGTTCTCGTGGTAATGAGGCAATAACTAAAATAAACAAGTTGTAAAATGGTGTGAGAAGTATGTTAGGAAGCATAAAGAGATTAAGGGGTGTTCATGCAGTGCAAAGCCTGCTCTGCAGTGTCAGGTGGCACAGGGGCTCATCTCTCAGTGCTTGTCCCATGACACAGTTCTCACAAGATGTCACCATCTGGGACTTGGAGAGGTGAGCACAAGGCCAGGAATACAGGTGCTTCTGCTTGAGAGGCCTCCCACGGGCTGATGAGACGGAAGCCATCCTTTCCCTCAAGAATAAACACCATTCCTTCAGAGGACAGAGGGAGAGGGCAGGAGTTATTCCAGCTGTTTTCTCTCCCCTCATACTCACCATGCCTAAGGCAGAGTCAAAGAACATTTCAGAGAATACTTAAGCATCTCAGGGGAGCTCTGTCTCCTGCTATTCTTTCCTGGAACTCTCAGTCCCTCCTGTTGAAGCTGTTTCAGTTTGCAAGAAACATTTACAAAGTCATTTGACCAAAGAGAGAAAGCAAGACAGAGCATGAATATCTATCCTACTGGAAAGGGCACTCACCAGGAAGGGAGGAGACCTGGGCTCAAGTCTCTCATTTCAATGAATGTTTATGTGGTTTATACTAAACAACCATTGGATAAAATGTTAAACAGTCATTAGAGCAGGGACTGCAGCCCAGATCTGCCCCCTTCTCTTCCATGTGAGAGAACCAAACCAGCAGTCATGTTCAGTCTTGCTTTCTCCCTATCTCTCCATCTCTCCCTAATGAATCTGTAATTATTTGATGCAAAGTGGAACAACTTCCACAGTAAAGATAGAGAAAGCACCTCTCTTTCAACACCTTCACCATGTTTGCTGGAGAGATGGGAGAGGTGGGTTGAAAGGCCCTTGGTCAGAATAGGAAACAAAACTGAGGTCTCCACATCATGGCTTGCAGTGGAAACTGTAGCATTGCTCTTCCAGTGACTGTGTTTTGAGAAGAGCTGTGAGGTATGCTCTGAGATCACCTGGCAGAGAGAGCCCCTGAGGGGACCACACACAAAATAATACCTCATCTGTAGATTCCCATCCAGCCGGGCATGAATTAGGTACTGAGCTACACAGGACTGAGATGTTTCATGGCAGATCCAGCTGCAGAGCTGGAGGCATGAGGGTTTCTCCACCATCAGGCATGGGGAGCATTGGGATGGTGACAGAGGATCAGGCGTGGGAATGGGGTTTTGTCAGGACAAAAGTGCCCATATCCTTGCCTGAAACCAGCCCTTAGTCACTTGCTGAAGACCACACAGGGAGCCTGGGGAAGGAGCAAGACCTGAAAAGCAATATCCTGAGGTGCAGCCCAGGCACCTCTTTGTTCTCAAGCCTTCCTGTGCAATTGCTCAAAGATACTGGCAAGGGTAGACAAAGGAGAGTGTTCCTCACTCACAAAGATCACTGCTAAACAGCCACTGCCATTTCCAGTGAATTCATGTAATTAGCAAAGAGTTTAGGAGACAGTCCTGAAAGAAAAGCACAAATAAAGATGGTGAGTTCCTGGTAGAACGATTTAGTTATCTTTCCAGAGGAAAACAATGCGTCTATGAGTAACCTTTTAACTCTCTTTCTCATACCTCCTCTCGCTCTTATACTGGATAATTATTTATTTTGTAGCTTAATTGGCTAATTATGCATGTGTTATGGTTCTTTTTAAGCAGGAAGTCACTTTGTTTAGTTGTTGGTGGCATGTAGCTTTTGTTCAGCTACTGTGATGTCGACTTATAACATAATCATCTGTACTTGCAGTGGTCTGAGGTGATGAAGTCTGTTCCCAGTGCTAATATTTTAATTATCAGAGTAAAGTTTGAAGATGAGCAGTAACTGACAGGGAATGACTTCACATGGGTAGAGGGTAACTCATGAGTTTGCACAAGCACCAGGCTGCCTGTCTGTGAGACACAGTCTCACTGTTTTCCTCTAGAAGACGCTTTCCAAAGAGTACTAAAAGGCACTGTCAGATCACTAAATCCACTTAGGAGGTATTTTTCTGGCTATAAATGTTTGATTTTTTTTTTCTTGGAATGAAAGGACTTGAACTGGATCTTCATCCCATCAGCTCAATAATAATGGAGCCTAGGCAGAACTAGTGTTTAGGAAAAAAATGCAAATGGGAAACACTGCAGAGAGCCAAGGCAGCTTATCTTGTTGCCTGCTACAGCTTCACACAACATCACAAGTTTCACACGGAATTCCACTCAAACAAGCACAATCCTGCAAGTGCAGGCCATATGCAGGTCATCACTGGAGTCAGTGGCTCCATTTCTTACCAAATTCCCAACCACAGAAGCAGCTACAGCATGTTTCAGTGGATCTCCACAGCTGTCTGGTCCTTCAGTTCGTCTTATTCTGAGATATCCAGCATGGCACCCTGTGGCAACTCCAAGTCCTGCAAACATCTATTGTATGCACCCAGTATGTCAGAGACTATCTCCCATAACATCCTCATAGATAAGCTCAGAAAATGTGAGTTAAGTGAATGCAGAGCAAGGCAAATTGAGAACTGGCAGAATGACAGCACTCAGAGTGTTGTGATAGGAGGCACTGAGTCTGGTTGGAGGCCTGTAGATAGTGGTGTTCCCCAGGGGCTTGTACTGAGCCCAGTCTTGTTCAGCTTATTCACCAGTGACTTGGATGAAGGCACAGAGTGCACCCTCAGCAAGTTTACTGATACCAAATTGTTTGGAGTGGCTAACACCAGAAGACTGTACTGCCTTTCAGAATGACCTTGACAGGCTGGAGTGATAGGCAAAGAAGAACATCAAGCTGTTCAACATCAGCAAGAATCTGGGGATGAATTATGCTCTGCACCAGTACAGGCTAGGGGCTTGGAAAGCAGCCCTGCAGAGAAGGACCTGAAAGTCCTGGTGGTCAGCAGGCTGATCATGAACCAGCAATATGCCCTTGTGGACAAGAAGGCCAGTGGTATCCTGTGCTACATTAGGAAATTTGCCATCAGGTCAAGGGAGATGATCCTCCACTGATCCAGTTCAAATTCTTAGCTGAGCTGCTCAATAGGACTACTGTATGGCAAACAGGTATTGGATAGATTATCCTGTTACAAAGCAGAAACGAAATAAAGATTTTATCTGCATCCTGGGCTCACCAAAGGGTTTCCAGAGGGAGGATGTCCAGATAGAGATCCCTCCTCCTGGGTAGTCAGCCCTTAAATGGGGTCTAGGGGGGGTGGAGCCATGACCTTCCGGTCACTCAAGTGAAACTGCGTTCACCTGTGCCCCAGCAGCTGACTCAGTGCTCTCCTCAGGTGGTCAATTAGAGGTTCAGGCCGTGATTCAACAGCTCTCATACAGACTATCAAGATTATGTAAATTAGATCCTTTCTAAACTAAATCTACTGTCTTACAATACCCATAACAGTGGTTTAAACCCATTTTTATACTGACAGATTAATATTGTACACATTTTTAAAATGTTTATATATTAAGAAACACATTTTCCTATGAATCTGTTAATTCGTCCACCAGAAAATATGCTGGCTACCTGACGAATATAGAAGGAAAAAAGTATAGCTTTCGAATAAGTCCCTTAGAAGCCATAACATGCACAACAATTCCTACATGATCAGCTTTAAGACTGAAATGTTGCTCTACATTCTTAAGCTCACTGACAGTGTTATGATTTAAAGACATTTTTCACCCTCCCATCCACGTATTCTTCACAGTGGTGCCTGTGCAACAACAGTCAGTAATAACCCTTTTCCCTAAGGGATCAAGGAAGGAAATTCGACAAGTCACTGCCTCTCCCTTTTCTTTTTTTCTTTTTTTTTTTTGTTTTGTTTTTGTTTGGTTTGGTTTAGATGTTCTCTGAAATGGGCTGGAATGCAAATGGAAGATATTTGGCAGGTTGACATTTGTCTGCAAAGCCAGGCACTGAGCCAGAAGCATAGAGCAATCTGGAGTGGGTTTACATAAAGTGGGAGCTATGGTGCCAGAGCACTCCAATACATTTTCCCCTGAGACTCATAGGAAGCCTGCTCAGTACTTCATTAAGGGTGAAATCTAGCTCTATTTGAAGAGCCCTAGGAAAGGACCTCTGCACTAAGATCTTGAGGCCTCTGTGCTGGTCTGAACTCTACCCAAAATAAGAGTAGTCAGCTGAGGAAAAGGTGCTATTACTCAGATTATATTCTGTTCCTCTGTGGAAAAGAGACTGTTGGCATATGGTTAAGAGCATCACAGTCCTTCTAAACAGTATTTCATAGCTGCACCCTTATAGAATGTTCGGTGAAAACAGACTGTTTGTCCATGAAGAACCCTAAAAGTGTGAGAGAATTCAGGAAAAAAAGAAGAGAGTCTTAAGAGAGTCTTTCTTAAAAGACTCTAGAAACTGACATTTGTTAAAATATGAATGCAGGACATAGTCCTATACCGATGGGATATAAAGAAAACAAACAGAGAGCTGATTGTGATGTGGTGGTTCAGAACAGAACCTTGGGATTTTTTTTTATTCATCTATTAGTATTTACAATCATAGAGTCCTTAGAGTTAGAAGAGACCTCTGAAGGCCATCTAATCCAGCTCCCCTGAAATGAACAGGAACACCACAGCTAGATCAGGTTGCCCAGGGCCTTATCCAGCCTCACCTTGAAAGTCTCCAGGGAAGGGGCATCAACCACGTCACTGGGCAATGTGTTCCAGTGTCTCACCACCCTCACTGTAAAAGATTTTTTCCTTATATATAACTTAAACCTACCTCATTTGAGCTTTTGCTTTCCAGAATCTCTCTCTGTACAAATTCAGACTGAGAAAAATGGTTGAGCATAATAAAGCATTTACTAAAGACAAGAAGTATCTGCTCTCTCTTCAGTAGGCTGGAATACAGTTTTTACTAGAGAAGAGGTTAACTAAATTGATCTTTGTTCATATACATCTAAAAGACAAAAAGGCATTTAGTAGCTCTCTATTGCAGTAGGAAGTTTGTCTTAGATGGAGGAAATCTTTCTATTAGCAAGGTCACCCATTATTTTGTATGAGTTGCATGAACGCTCATTTGTTTGCATGCAGTGCAGGGAACGCTGCATATTTTAATTTCTAAACAATGGGGTGGCACAATGTCAAAGAGACACAGAGGGACAGGGGGAGCATGGGGAATGCTTGTAATGCCCCAGAGCCTTTTCACAGCAAACTGGTGATAATATAAGCTAATGGCTTTGGTAATATGAACTAACATAAGGTCAGTTTAAGACTTGTTTTAGGTTCCATCAGAGGGCATCTGCTCCATAAATAAATCTCTTTACATTGTGTATTAGATTGAAATGTAGAGCTGAGCACTGAATGCTGAAAATAACATTTTTCAATTAAAAACCTCTTCACACTACATAGAGATGCCAGAAAAGCTGAGTGCAGGGATAGAGACTTACCAAACAATTTGTGAGATCAACCCATCAATTGAATATTAGCCCCTTGATGCACATGCTTAACTCCCATTAGTGGCACTGGGAGCAACAAGACTGTACCAGTGGAGAGAATCAACCTCACAGTATTTACACAAATGCAGTCACTTCCCATTGAAATTAAGGTGCTTTTAAGAATGTGGGGTTAACAAAAATACAGTCTGCACAATGAAAGTGAATCAAATGTTTACATTATATAATTGCTTTTGCTTGCTTTGACAAGGAAATTAGCTCTGTAAAGTGCCAGTTCTAAAACGCATACTTGAATACACTTGATGAGCATAAGATCCCTGCACACCTAAGGCTAGATTGATAAAAAAACCTCACATATGCAATTGAGCTAAATTTTTTTTCCCCTTGCAGTTGCTGTCAGGAGCCTGTGAATTGAAGCGGTAACTCTGTAATTTGCAAAAGTGTCAAATGGAAGCAAATATTCTCTAGCATGTGGGCAGGATACATCGAGCAAGAGGCTGGTCAGAGAGGAGAACAGAAGTGTTCTTGCCCCAGGACAACCGTTGCGTGGTCCTTAATCAGGATTTCATTCTTTGAATTTCAGAAAGAGTTACTGTTATTTAAAATATATTGCAGGACATAGGTCCTTCTCAAATATTTGAAAACACAAAAAAGGGTTTGTTGGATAGAGAATCCGCTGCAGCACATCATACTTACTCTCCCTATCCAAACAACAAAGAAATATTCCTACAAAGTATGTACCTTTGAAAATATTCATCTGAATTTTTCTGGTTTTACGCACTAGTTTTTATCATAAGTTTGTCTGCAGAACCGAAGAACTTCTCTCATCATGAGAAACGGTTGGAAATTTTTTTCACTATTCTCTAGTCAACAGCAGAGGGAGAGAGAGGACACTCGTTTGGAAGGTGGGAAACCCAAATTCATGTTCCAGTTTTGCCTAAACTGCTGTGGAGGAATTTGAAGTACACTCCCACCACAAGCCAGTGGGTCTCAGTGGGGACAAGTGCCTCTAAGCTAAACTAGTTGCGTCAGCTAATAAAGGCATTTCCAAGGGCCAAGCTGGAAGATTTTCTACCAGGAGGGTCAGTGACGTTTGCACAAAATTCCTGTGGAAGTGTAGGTTAAGTGGACAGTAGTAGAATTGCACTCACCATCGCATGGTTTTGTAAGTAAAGCCAAGGAGAGGAAGTAGATTCATGAGCTCTGTAATAGTTTCAGTCCCAAGGCTACATTAAACAGTGAGGCAGTGGCCTGTTTTCTAGGGCTGCCTACAAACGCTGACACAAATGGCGCAAATTGCAAACAATGAGTGGGAGAAGTGTATGAACAACCTACTGTATTTTCTTCACAGGTTTTGTGTGTGTGCCTGTTTCCTCTGTGATGTTTTGTGAAAGCTCTCTCGAAGGTGCCACAACCTGAATATTATTTGTAGCTTTATTTGTGGCTTTACTTGTAATGTATTTCCTCAGAAAAGATCAAAATATGGAGAAAACAACAAAAGCTAACAGGTTCTAAAACCTCAGAAATGCTATTATTGTTGTGAACCTGAATAATAGAATATAGGCCAAGCCAGAGATCTCTCAGATTTGGAATCACTGAGTCAAAAACTGATCTGTGACACCTATGCATACCCACTGCCCTCCATGGGATCACACAGATCTTTTCGAGACACAATCCATGGAGGGCACATGACTTAATTTGGGGAGTGTACTGTTTGCCTAGCATGTTATAATTCTAGCAAAAGGGATTCATGTCACTTTTCTTATCAAGTTATGACCTGCATTTTCAAATGTGGGTGCTTATGGTTAGCTGTTAAATCCTGATTTACAGCACCATCAAACATTTAAGGATTTCACTACCTGGCTTGTTTTTGATTTTGTTTTGATAAAATTCTTAACATGTCACAGAGTTCTGCAGAGATTAATGAATCACCAGGAATCTCAAAGATCACTTCTTTGACCAAAGTACATGATGAAGTTTCATCTTTGAAGATATAATTAGGAGCAGATGAACTGGGTAACTTCCCCACTCATTAGCACGGGGCAGCAATGATCTAATGTACTTGTGGAAAAAAAAGGTCCTGTGCAGAACCCCCACTATTTAACTTCACTTTGATTAAGTTTACTAACTTTATTAAATGTCTTACAATCAAAGAACAAAAGACTAAACCCCAAGAAATCTGACTTAACATCAAAGTTAGCTCATCTTTGACTAGTATTTTAGACTAGGTAACCTCCTGATGTCCCTTCTAACCTACACTGTACTGTGATTCTAGATAAATTTCACACAGTGTGATTATGAAGATTATGTAGAAAACATCAGATATATTTACTAAATGAAGACATCTCCTGAGCGACTAAGAAATTTAGCAAACCTCAAGCAAATTTTTAACTTGATAAGGCCCAGACAACAAAGGTGTTCTCAAGGCCTCCAGAGAACTATTAATAAGAATTTAAAAAAAAAAAAAAAAAAAGAGGGAGGGGGAGAGAGAGAGAAAGCAATAGTAGTGAGAAGAAGAGATTAGATACATTTTCTACAGTATGACTGTGGCATCAATTGCTCGTATCAAAGATGGCATAATATATTGATCAGGGCAAAATGTACCAAGGCACAATGAGCTGAGCTTCTACAGTATCAACTACATTAGAGTTCAGAGAGGAAAATCTAGCTATTGAGAGCATTGTAGTGGTCTGAAATCAAACTGGAAAAAAAAGCAAACACCTGAAAGAACACAAGCAGTAAGGAGTGGTGAGCATCATCTCTTCATTTATTAGTAGATGCAGACTGTTCATACAAAAATTTCTGCTTTTTGTATGAACAGTGGTTAAGTTCTTCTCAATATAGGTCAGTATAGATTGAAGCAGGTATAAACGTTTGGAAGGAACTCTTTCTTCCCTTATACTGAAATGATCTGGCAATTCCGGTTATAAAAAGATTCAAAGTCAGCATCAAACCATGAACTTGTAAAGAGATTGCAGCGTGTTCATTACTTCATAGAGTCACATGAATTTCAAGCTTATGACACATTTTATATACTACTCCATGTGACATCTTTCATGAATAGAAGGTCAAATCTCATTCATTTTAATCATGTTGGTTATCAGATAGCATTCTATTTACAGATGCATGAAAAGTGTGGTCTCATAAATTAGCCAAGAAGAAATCAACAGGTCTATATTTTGCCTTCTGCAGTCTGCTGTAGAATAACATTGCCAGAACTAGTGGTCGTTACTGATGAGGCAAAAGCCATGTTCCTTCAGAAAAAAATATTAAAGTTTTCTTTTTTTGGGGGGGAGGAAAACAAGAGTTAATGATGTGAATATGCGAATGTTAAGATTTCATTAATTCTCTTTTCCAGTAGGTATTTTACCATTCAAACTGATTAGCTGTGTTAGCTAAATCTAAGCATGGTACCCCATGTATCTTTTTCCCTTCATATAATTTTACTCCATGAAAAACCAATATTAACAGAGATGCAGTTTCTATTTGAGAACCGTATGACTGTTAAAATATTACAGATAAGGTTTATACTGTTGAAATATATGAACTCAACCTTACATTAACCTAGAGCTTTTACGAAGTCCTAGAAGTCATGGCAGGAATCAGACAGATGTAACCTGACTCCTCTTTACTTAGATTTCCATGGAAACCACTTTTCATTACTAGACCGGGTCCCAGACTCACTGATTTTTTTCCTAAGATACCAAGGTCAAACCATAATTAATGTTTAATCATTAGCACTGTTTTTATTTTTTTTTAATAAAAAGACAATATTCCCTCTATTTAAAAGAAGAAGGGAGTAAGATGTTGACTAACATATTTATGAGCATTTAATACCTTCATATTTAATAAAATAATTTCTTCTAGGCAATGTTATGCATGCTAAGTACCATTACTGATCCAGTCCATGTTGAGACAGCTGACATGTCACAATTATTTCTATATCTAAGCATATTTGAAATTTAAACTCAGAAGAATTGGAAATATTAAGTATGCATAATCAAGGTTTAAACGTACAAGCCATAAGTGGTGGAAGCATACTTTTCCCCTCCCAACACTTCTTTAATATTCTTAAATAAATCTTTTACTAGGTATATCTGTTGGGTGACATATAGTTGATGAGCAAAGTCCTATACAGATTTGAATCATGTGCACATTTCGTTATTTTTCCCTCATACATAGTTTGTGTCCTTCTTTAAAAACTCATATTAATAAAATAGGCATCATTAAATCCAGCTCTTCTTTTTGTTGTCTTGATTCAAAACATAAGATACAACTTCAAGAAGTCAGTCAGTGACTTACAAAGGTAAATAGATCTGCCCTCTTCTGAAGAATCAATTAAAAGATTAAATTAACATAATGCAATCAAAGAGGAAAGATGCAAACTCAATGTGGGAATTTTTTTGTTCGCTAGGTTCCAACTTTCAGAGGTACCAGACTTGTAAAATGAGACCATTTCTTTGACAGATAAAATATATACACGTGTAACAGGGAGCAGAATACTCTATAGATGTAAATTAGCTACGTTTTTTAAAATTGATGGAGAAATATTGATTTTTATCAGAAATATTGATTTTTTATCTGACTCAAACTTAATCTGGGAAATAATCGTGATCTTACAAATTATTCAGTCTTTTACATAGTGTCTTACCTGATTGGCAGAGGAGTCTTATATGGTAGATGCTACTGCATTTCTTGTTGGTTAAAGTCACCACAAGGGAAAAAAAACAAAGTCTTCATATAAAGGAGTTCACTTTATTTCTTTCTCAATAATTAAAGAAATGTTACAGTGAAAGAGTATTTGGAAACCACACAGTCAAATAATATTAANTCTTGTTGGTTAAAGTCACCACAAGGGAAAAAAAACAAAGTCTTCATATAAAGGAGTTCACTTTATTTCTTTCTCAATAATTAAAGAAATGTTACAGTGAAAGAGTATTTGGAAACCACACAGTCAAATAATATTAATATGCAGAGGTGGGAAATGAGCATCAAGTTACTCAAAATCAACACTGTCCAGGCAGAAACTTGAATCTTACAAAATAAATTACTTGTAAAACTAAATGTCTGTATGAAATATTAAAGTTTAAAACCATTCCGNTATGCAGAGGTGGGAAATGAGCATCAAGTTACTCAAAATCAACACTGTCCAGGCAGAAACTTGAATCTTACAAAATAAATTACTTGTAAAACTAAATGTCTGTATGAAATATTAAAGTTTAAAACCATTCCATATTACCCATTTTAAATACAGTCACCCAACTTAGGCTGCTTCTTCTCCAACCATATCTGAAAGTGAGCAGGCACGCTGTATCAATCAAAAGAAGACTGCAGTGAGAAAAATAATCCCCCATCAAAGCAAAATACATAAATACATAAATAAGGCCAGTGTTACATAAAATATCAGCACTACTGCAAAGTATTTAAATGAGTGCTTAAAAACTTAGGGGTCTTTTTCTCTCCCTCCTCCTGCCCCCCTCTGGCACCACACCAGCTTTCCACCTTTGCCCCAGCCTGTGCTTGTTTTATTTTGGCAGTTTAAGAGTCAGGTTTATTAGGTAAATATTTAGGAACTTGTCTTCAACCAAAATCCTGTTCACAGCTGCACCTGAGAGTTACTCCAGCCTTGGATTGGAGCAACTCTCGGGGATCAGCAAATTGTTTGCACAGCCACGGAGGGGGAATTAAAAATCTTGTTGAATCAGGATTAGCAGTCCAGAGGAGGAGGAGGAGGAGAGCTTATTTTCATAAGCTCTTCATCTCCCAGGCTGCTTCTCTACTCTCTGTGGCCTGCAGACATGTGTGACCCAAAAAGGAAAAAAATAAAAAAATATGAGAGAATGCATGAGCAAGACAGAAGAATAAAATGACAAGAAGAAAGAAGAGGCTTCGTCAATGACTGACTGTGTCCTTGCTTTATCTTCTGGACAGGGTTTGAGCCAGTCCTCCTGCCCCTTTAGATGTACTTACTATAGCTTCCCACACTTGTAAGTGCATAGCAGTGTCAAGACAGATCCAGTATGGCTAAGCCTTTGTTCCTGCCCCAAGCTACATTGCCAATCAGGTTAAACTTTGTGGGGCTGTGTTTATTTCTGTCTTCTGATTAATGGTAGTAAAGCTGTGTATGCTGTCTGAGGTTCCATATCAGCCACAACTGCCTACCTACCCATGTCTCTCGGAAGTTTGGACAAGAGCATGCTTTCTAACCTTGTGGGTTTCATCAGCTGCTCACCATTTGCATGCACACCAGTAATGTTGCAATCCAAAACAAAGTGCACAACTGTAGCATCCATCTTCCATGCTATAAGAATGAATAAAGCTGACTGAGGTTAGCAAGCTATTATATATTATTGTAATAATATTAGCCTTACTCTGAAACTAGGCAATAATTTTCAGCTGCATTAGATTTCTTGTACTGTGAACTCTCCTGAATGTCAACTAAGAGAGATCTCAAAGAAGCTGCAGCTGAAAGACATCTATCAGTGCAGGGGCAGAATTTATTTTTCCTAAGAAAAAAATAAGAACCAAAGCACACGGTCCTTTACTGATTAGGGAGAAAAATACCAACTCCAACCAAGGTATTCAGTAAACACCTGAGGTCAGGATGCTTGTAGAATCACCATCAGCCACTTAAGATCCTTCATGAACACAGGCACCATTGACACAGCCTCCTCTCTTGAATGAAGCTAGGTTGTTTGAAGTACAACAGGATTGTGTGCCAGGCTGGTGTATGACAAACAGGTATACAGGTGTTGGATTGAAGAGATTATCCCGTTACAAAGCAAAAATGAAATAAAGATTTTACCCGTGTCCTGGGTTCCCCGAAAGGTTCCCAGAGGGAGGATCTCCTGATAGAGATCCTTCCTCCTGGGAAGTCATCCCTTAAATGGGGTCATGGAGGAGGGGAGCCTGGCTCCACCCCTTCAAGTCACTCAGGTGA